>VOQJ01017836.1:56695-70359 GCA_015052665.1 Apistogramma diplotaenia | reverse complement strand
TTCCCCCTTTTCCCCCCCCCTTTTTCCCTCTTTTTTGGGGCCCCCCCTTTTCCCGTGGGGTGGGACCCCCCCCCCCCCCCAAACATGCAACTTTAGTATAGTATAAGTGGGTATAATTTGTTACAAGAGGAAGACTCCTCAAAAAACTCACCCCACAACTCCCAAGAGATTTATTTGTACTTGTACTTGTATTTGTTACTGTAGGTAACACCTGCCTAATGTGGCAGCACATGCAGGTGTTTTTCAGTCAGTAGTGCTGTCAGCCTACAGTGCGCTCTATTCATGTGTTCAAGTAAATCATCGCCATAGTGTGCTTGCTTCAATGTCTTAATCTCAAATAAAAAGGGACAGAGTGAAAGAGAGATCAGGATGCAGAAGTCTACTCCTCGCCTTAACAAGGTCCCCAGTCTCGGCAGCCTACCCTATGCAGACGTGCTTCACATCAATAGCAGACGCAACTAAAAACTACAAAGACTGGAGCCACTTTTCATTCCTGACCAGAACTTCTGTGAAGCTGATCTTTATTCTCTGTTCATCTGGAACTAGATGACCTGCATTTCTCAGTTTTCGAGCGTGCAGCCACTATGCAGCCACTCTCGCCGTCTCACTTTCAAAAGGCTTGTTGTTCCCTCCAGATCTGTCGCTCACTCTTTTCTGACATGTCAACATGTCATCTTGGCTATCTGCTTAGTGTCATGCCATGACTCAGGCGGCCCCCGCTTATCTGACACATCAAGGCTGACACTTTGACTGGTGATGTCAAAACTGCCTTTGTCACCTTTAATGCTTGACAGCACATTTTCAAATGTCTTTCTGGATGAAAGTTATCCGGATTATGATTATATGCCATACTCCACCTTACAGACAGAGTAATCTTTGCTCTACCCCATCGGATTTTCTTCCTCTTTTTTTTTTTTTATGTCCCTCCGGATGTGCCAGTCACATTTATCACATGCTTTCTTCTCTGCACACATCCCTATAAACACTGTCATTTAAATGGCAAATTGAAACAAGTGGAAGTATTTTGCTTGTTTCTACTACTAACCTCACTAACCTGCTTGAATTGACAGTTGGCAAAACACTGCCCCCTAACAGAGACTAGTGAACCATATGTTAGCAAATGAATTAAGTACAGCAGACCTGTCAAGCTTTGTTAAAATGTTTTAGTGGGGCATTAATTATAGTGATAGTTGGGGGGTTTTTCTTTAGTTTTGCCAAAAACAGAAGGCAAAGGCAAACCGTGCAGAACGTTACATTCCTGATGCTTTAGATTTTAATTCATCATACACATCATTATCAAAACAGCTTGATAAAACATTCGACTGCGAGCTTAAGTGAGTCCACAATTTTGCTGCCTCGTGATCTTTTTTTAAAAGCCCAGGGCATGATCTTCAGCTGCCTGACTTGTTGCCAAAGCTAAAGGCGTCAAGTGTTTTCCTGTATATCTTATGTGCAGCCATCACGTATTTAAATCCAGTTTAAGTGGATGTTGTTTTGTTTTTAAAGCCAGAAACATAAAATCAGAAGTAAGCAGAATTTAAAGTTACATAAAAATATATACAGTGGCAGTCACCCTCTTGTATGACAAGAAGGATCATGTCTTTGGTTAGAACTGAGGGCTTTGCTTTACTTCTGTCTGAAAATAGATGTGCATTATTTCTAAACTCATTGCAAGTCAAGTGGTAAATATGTGCAAGCAGGTGAAGCCTGACAGGTGTAGCAGCCACATCTGGGGGCGGCAGGGTTTTTTGAACTGTCACAGCTCCTTAAACTAAACTGTGCCTGGATATTTGCAGTTCTTCTTCTTCGTGATTTTCAGGATAAAATCGAGCATCAGGAGGGGGAGACCTGGAAGGGAAGTACTGACCCCTCATGCTGCTGTGCTTGCAGGTGCTGGAGCAGTGGGAGTCCCAGCAGGGCCAGAGCAGCCCCGCTCAGACCAGCCTGTCGGCTCCTGTTATCCCCCACAGCGCCCCCTTCCCAACACACCATCTTCACAGGGCCTCAGTCCCTGACTCTGCCGCCGAGGCCTTGGCCCTGGCAAAGCCAGATCCATATGACCTTTATGAGAAGTCCAGGGCTATCTTTGAGAGTAGGCGTAAGTACCAGAGCTAATACTGCAGGTGAAAACACACTCCTCTCTAGGAATAAAGCAGGGCAGATTCCACAAGGGAAAGCAGAGGAGTAAAGCGTCATCACTCTTTGTCTCAGACACAAAAGTGATTCCTTGTCACTTTTGCTGCTCCACAGAAATCCTACAAAGTTTTCTAAAATTAGCTGACTTCTTTCTCTAAAGATGAACATCTGTTTCTGAACTTTCCACACAATAAACAGAAGCTGCACAGATACAAAAACACTCGTATCTCGTGTGATCATCCCTTCTTAAATTCCCACATAATGGCTCTTTACATCCACACAGCTCACACTGGAAGCTGAGAAGCAAATAGCAAATGAAGAAACACCTCACACAGGGGTCTGTATCCAGATTATCCAGTTTGTGGTGGTCTTTGGAGCTGGAACAAAGGCAACTGGACTTCTTTACCAGTTTTCTTAATTCCCTTTCATCCTCCTGCACCAGATGAAGGATATTCCTCTCCAAGTGCAAGGCAACATGTCTGTGTAGGTTCTCAGTCATCGAGGTCATGCCTGAAGTCCAGTCTCCTTTTTTCAAGCTCCAGAGGCCTCACACAGGTGCTGATTTTCCTGTTCATACAGAAAGCTTCTGCACAGCTACATTACCCTGCTGTGGCTTGTAAAATATCATTATTGTTATCGGATATACATCATCATGCTTTTGCTCAACTGAGAAGAGAAGCTAGCGTATGCTTTTTGTGTGTTTGTATATGCAAAATAAGGATTTTAGAAATATGCCACTGATCTGTGTTATAACACACTCCTGCTAGTTTCTTTTTTTTATGTTGTTGTGTTTTTGTTTGCATTATGTTCTCCATTGTATTGGACTTTTATCTGTTAGTAAAATCCATACATTTCTGGAAGATTTCGGCACCATTACCTCAGCGCTGATAGATGCTGGAATGTTGATGATGTAGGATCAGGAACAATAGCTGTCCATGAAGGTCCATCACTTTATCTCACGGAGTGATGTCACATCTGGGAAACCTCACGACAGTAACAGACTGGAAACATTTCAGTTTCAATTCAGTTTCTTCACTGCTGCGTTGTAGCATCTACCTTCATATATTCCTGAAAACAAGTCTTATGGCATGATAGCATCTTTCCTCTGCTTTCTTGCAGGGTATTGCTTGACATAGTAAAGTTTTTATTGTTAGGGCTCATTGGTATGTGAGGTACCTGCTATTCAAGAGGATGTGGCTGTCAGAAAGTCTCCTCATCAAATCTTTGTCCTTCTGTGTCTCTCTTGCTGTCGTTTCATCCGCTGCTGCCTTCCTCTCAGTAAAGGTCAGAGGTTGTGTCTGGTGACGCTCCGTAGGAAAAAAGACGCAGACAGATTTTAGGAATGCTCCATTTGAGCATCTCTCTGGTGTAGGTAAAGCAGGGTGTGACCTTTTATTTAGCGTCACAACCCCAGGCCAGCCCAGACTCCGCCAGCTCCAGTTAAGTTCAGCCTTTTTTGACCCTTAATAAATTAATGTCAGCAGTTTCATAAACAGACTGAGGTATAGGGATAGGGTAAGGTGCCCCTTAAGCATATATTTTCATGTTCATAAGTCTATAATTAGAGAGCTCACAGTGGGTTTTGTTGATTATTCAGCATGACAGGGGCACAACAGGTGTTCCTGGTTTGTTGTGGGGATTTTTAATGTAATTTTTCAGTTTTGTGAGCATTACAGAGAAAGACACTTCAAAGACAGATGCCTCAAATCCTGAGTAAATAAATCCCGAGCCAGCTGCATTGCTAGAAACCACTAGAGTGTGTGTGTGTGTGTGTGTGTGTGTGTGTGTGTGTGTGTGTGTGTGTGTGTGTGTGTGTGTGTGTGTGTGTGTGTGTGTTGTCTTTGAAGAAGATTGTGCAGACCAGTTTCACCTGCAGCCCCGTCAGATGCAATCTCTCGTCCCGCAGCAGCATTTATGTTTGAATGTGTTCCCCCCAACTCCTTTTAAACTGGATGTGGACATTTTCAGTTGTAGATAATTAAACACAAGTGTTTGTGTATTATTTTAGCCATATATAGTTTTATGTGTACTGTTGGAACAGTTTGTTAAAGCTTCACGGTGGGCTTTTAGGGCAGTCATTGAAGTTTTATTCACTGTTTATGCATTATGTTTAGCTAAGATTTTAATTTGTTTATCAACTGCCGTACTTTTAGCAAAGCTAATCATAGTCTAAGCTAGGCACTGTGTGTGAAAAACACTCACTGGACACTTTATTAGGCACACCTTGCTAGTATTTGGTTGGACACAGTTTGGCCTTCGGAGCCGCTTTAATTCTTCGTGGCACAGATTCAACAAGATGCTGGAAACATTTTGATCCATATTGACATGTTAGCATCACACAGTTGCTGCAGATGTATTGGTTGCACTTTCACAATGCAAATGCCCTGTTCCAGCACATCCCAAATCTGCTGTAATGGATTGAGGTTTGGGGACTGTGGACTCATTGTCATCTTCAAGAAAGGAGTTTGGGATGTTCATTTGGTACTAAAGGACCCAAAAATATCCCCCACACCATTACACCACCAGCAGGAGTCTGAACTGTTGATAAAAGGCAGGAATGGATCCATACTTTCATGTTGTTTATGCCAAATTTTGACCCTACCATCTGAATGTTGCAGAAGAAACTAAGACAAATCAGACCAACATTTTTATGTTATCCAGTTGTGGTGAGCCTGTGCTAATTGTACCTTCGGTTTCCTGTTCTTAGCTGACAGTGGTGACTCTCAGTGAGTGTGCTGTAGCCCATCAACTTCCACATGTTGCAGAACCTTAGTAGTAGGTAGGACGTGCCTGTAGTTCTGGGCATGTCGTACCAGGAGGAGACCCCGGGGCAGACCCAGGACACACTGGAGAGATTATATCTCTCCAGTGTGTCCTGGGAATACCTTTGGATCCCCCCGGATGAGTTGGTGGAGGTGGCTGGGTAGAGGTAGGTCTGGGCTTCTCTGCTTAGGCTGCTGCCCCCACAGCCCGGATTAGTGGAAGATGGATGGATGAAGATTGGATGTATCAAGCGCCTTCCTATCAAGTCAGAACAATCTGGCCAATCTGGCCTGTCAAGGTCACTTAAATCACCTTTGAACTTCAGTGGGTCACCTGCCATGTGATTGGCCGATTATATATTGGCATTAACGAGCAGATGAACATTTGTACCTAATGAAGTGGCCAGTGAGTATATGTAGACATGTTTTGCTAACATTTTGTTTTATTCATGCTGTTGGCTAAAAAATGGATTGATATCTTTACTTTTGTTGAACTTTTTGTTTATAATTACTCATCTATATTAATAATTTGTCCTTTTACGGGAATATTTTTTTCTGGTTATCGATTAGTTTTGGTTAACGTTTATATTAAAACTTTTTCAGGTCCACTCCATTAATTCTATGAAGCTAATATTTTAAAGTATTTCAGAAATACATAGCTATATTTTGTTGTTTCCTGAATTTGAAGTTTTGAGTGCATAAATTGAGTCTGTGTAAGTTAAATGTATATATTTTGAGGTCACAGCTGCCTCGCTCTTCTCACCTGAAGTCACGATTCTCTTTTTCTCATTGTTCCCGTTGAGTCCCGGCAGAGTGCTCTCTGTGATTAAAACACTTACAACTGGAATCCATTTTTCATTCACAGCCAGTTGTCTGTGGTTGAGTTCATTTCACTACTTTTGCACATCATGGCGTCATGCGAAGCCCCTGATTGCAAATCAGTGCTTACACCCCACCTCACGCTGTAAATAAAGGATGGGTATATTACACGCTGTAAGCACTTCCTGACTTTTATGGATGATGCTGAAATTCTGCAGTGACATGATGCTGAGGCAGGGCCTTTGCGTCTTGTTTCTAGCCTTTATGGAAGCGTCTGTGTTTGCTGCTGGTGTGCCATTCGTTTATGTGTACATGTGGGTATCTATGTAAGAGCAGATTTTTGTGCATTTTGCATTGTTTACAGGGACATCCTGTCTTTTTTTTTCTTTTTTTTAATCCAGAACCTGGGCAGCCCAGGACTGTTTTTCCTGTGGACTCTTCAGGTAAACACATAATTCCTTGCAGGGATACTGATTCTCCAAACGTTGTCCACCGTGATGTTAATTGTTTTCCGCTGATTGTTTTGTTTCAGCAGCAGAGTACCAGGACATCGAGGTCCACCTGCGCAGGCAGAAGTCTGGGTTCGGTTTCCGGGTGCTGGGCGGGGATGAGGCGGGGCAGCCTGTGAGTCCGGAGACGCGTGAGAAGGCTCGTATGGTGATGGGCGTGGAACCCTGTCATTTTCTCCTCTCTTAACCCACTACACACACTGTGAACACCTAACCTGACCTTTGACCCCTGAGAGAGTGCTGGCTCTGGCTGCTTTGGTGTTTATTGCTGTCTTTTATCGTAACACAACAATATAATTCATGTATCCGAGTTATTAATGATTCGGTATAACAACCACTTAACACCCACTTGCATGTGACTCTCACAGTCCACACTACAGCGTCTAAACCCTTATGAGCCCAGATTCTTCTGACGGTCTGCGTTTAAAAACAGATCCTCATCGGGGCGATCATCGAGAAGAGCCCAGCAGACTTAGACGGGCGCTTGCGGCCTGGCGATGAGCTGCTGTTTGTGGATGGGATTCCTGTGGTGGGGAAGCCACACAGATATGTCATAGACTTGATGCACGGGGCGGCGCGTAACGGCCAGGTGAATCTGGTCATCAGGAGGAGGGTTCAGGTGGCAGGTGAGGAAACAGCTTTCTTGATATAGATGTTTTAATGCACTGGTCAATGCTGCTGAAAAGCCTTCACGCGCTGGGTTATGAAAGTGTGCAGTCTAACTCCCCTCTGTGTGTCCTCTTCCTGTTCCTCTCTTACCTCTCTGGTTCTCATTCATGTCCTGTAATGATTCAGGAAGCAGGTTTAATCAGTCAGAAAACCGAACCACTAATCTCTGAGTAATTACGCTGAAGCCTCTCTGAAAAACACATTAGCAAAGCTTCGCTCTTACACACACACTTTCTCTCTGTCCCGTCCGCGCTCGAGCTTCGAGCCCGGACACTGGGTTGGCGTTTCCTCCGCTGAACTACAGCCTTTCCTTTTCTCATTATTACGGCCTCTCCACACACATGCACATGCTCTTCTCACCAATCCAATTCTTCCCACTCCAGTCCGCCCTCTCTGTCAATTTCTTCTCACCAAAGGCTACTGTCTGACTCATGCCTGGCCTCTTGTGCGGCCCTTACTTCCATCCTAATTGTCTGACTCCCACTGGCACTTTACGGAGTGTCAGACTCTCTCTGCTCTGAGCTCACACTTCTGCCTGCACCCAGTGGCCCACATTTTGCATGCATTCACTTTTTTATCTCACTATTTTCCTCCTCACGAGATAATAATGTGTACACTTGTTGAGCAAAGAAACACTACGTGTTTGTCATGAAACCTTTAACAATGACAAACTTTGTTGTAGCTACACATTTACAGTTTAAATCCTAAACTATTAAACTATAGAACGGCGCAGTCCCACTTACCAGCAGGCTATCAAAACAACTCTGGGTTTGATCAGTCAATATGCCAGAAAGCATATGCACACCTGTGCGAGAAGCTACTTTGGCTGTGGTTGGATTGGCATAAGGCTGCATTTTAATGGTGTGTTTTACCACTGCTGTCTTGTGTGCGCTTCTTGATTCTTCACAGGGATGAGCTCTTGTTGCAGCTTAGGGGGAAAGATGAATTTTCTTTGAAACTTTATAGCTCTTACCACATGCAGAATGATCTCCGGAGTCTGCTAAAGTGACTGTGCATCACACAGATATGTCAAAACTGTGGATGCTCATATTAAAGTTGGTCAAAGTTTCAAATAATACAAGCAATCCCTATGTGGGACTATTTATTTATGTTTGTGCTTAAGGGGGCTTGACTTGCTGAAAAAAAACGACTCTGTTGTGATGTCAGTTTCACAATTTGACAGCTGGAGTGACTTTCAGAGGAAAAAAGTATAATTATTAAATATTGTTAAAGATCCAATTAAATAATTTGTTTACTTATTAGTTGGGGGGGGGGGGTCTGAATTGTAAGCTTCCAGCTGCTAAACCTTTCTAATGTTTAACTTTAAGTTGTAGTTCGAGACCTAGAGGGTTACATCATCAAAAAGGAAAAGATCCACACACCAAAAAAGCTGCCATCATTATTTGAATGTGGCAACACAGCAGGGTTGCTACTGTAGGGGGGTTCTGAAAAGAACAGCTCCCATCTCAGCTGGCCGCAACAGTAAAAAGCTCATTTTACACTGATGTCTTTTGCAGTAATGATGTGTTTTTGATACCTTTTAGCTTGTGGCCTTCATATGGATCATTTATGTATACGTTGTACTGTGTTGCTGGATTTTGTACTGTTTGTGCTGATTTCTTCCTCTCCTACCAGACTACATGTCTTTAAAATCTTGAATGAACATTTACTTTTAAATAGCCTTAAAAAGTTTTAAATGGTCCTAACAGACTATTTAATAGGTGAAAAAAATGTATTAAAATATGTTCAAACAGTCATGGAAATACAGCAGATAAGGCAAAAACAGAGTTTGCACAATTCTAATGAGCTTGAAAGTCAATATTTGGTGTGACCTCCTTTATTCTGCAGCACAGTGTGAACTCTCTTAGGCGAACTCTCTTTGGGTTCAAATTTCAATCCTTGAGGCCAGTTGCCACTGATTTTCAGCCTTCGCCCCCTGTTTCCTCTTCTGAAAAATGGCTTCTTGACAGCCCCCTTCCACTGAGAGCATTTCTGATGAGGCTTCAGTGAACAGTAGATGGATCAGATGAAGGGCCAAATGCATTTCTCAGGGCCTCTGTCAGGTTTTTGCTTGATTTCTTTCCTTTTTCTTAGGTATGTGGCCTTCAGATACTGTGTATCTGTTGTAGGCAGTGTTTTCTTAGACCTGACACTTCTTCTTTTGTCCAGTTTACTCAGACAGGCCAAGTTTTGGCAAAATAGCTCTTTGGGAATCGCCTCGTTGGTGCAAAAATATGATTTGTCCATAAGTTAAGCTGTCCATAAGCTCCATAAGTTCTCTATGGGCTACTCTTGTTAATATTTTGTCTTTTTATTCATTCATTCATTTCTATTACTGTCCACACAACAACAGGTCTGACAGGCAGGAAAAAAAGAGGCAAGGTTTTTAAACTCAGCCGGATACCTCTGCTCTGATCCATCTCTACTTCACCCTACAGGCGAGTCCTGTCCAGAGAACGGCCGCAGCCCGGGATCTGTCTCCACACAGCACAGCTCCCCACGTAGCGACTTCACATATGGCAACAGCACCAGCATGCCCCAGGCTCCCAACGCTGGCATGAGCAACGCCGCTGCTACTTCAGACGGGACCTCCAACACGCAACCAAGTGATGTCATAATCAGCCGAAAAGAAAGCGAAGGCTTCGGCTTCGTTATCATCAGCTCGCTCAACCGGCCTGAGGCAGTCGTAACTAACAGTAAGTCCACTGATTATTACAGTAAAGCAGATGCTTAAGCATCATCAGTCATCCTCTACTTAGCATAGCAACTGCTTCAAGTGCTGAACCCCGTGGCAAAGCTCACAGATGCTTGTAAATAACCAGGTAGTCTCTTTATAGTGTCACGATAACTTAGTGGTTAGGGTAGGTAAGGTCGTGGCTTGGTAAAAAGTGAAGCGCCTCTCATTCTAGCTCCTCAATTATACATGCCCTCCCACAGTACGTCAGTCACACACATATCTGCTACTGTGCTCTTAGCATCAGTGCATCGCCCACACACACATGAAGAAAAACTGGATGCCTTACGTAAGCCTGAGGTGAATAGCAAAATGAGAGAGACAGAGACACATTCAGTCAGTCAGTGAGTGGTGAGTGTGAGCACAGACAGGCGTAATCCTCCAATCTGCTGCCGTGTGCGTCTTTACCTGCTGTTGTGTGTGAATCCTCAAACAGCTGTGCCCCATAAAATTGGCCGCATCATTGAGGGCAGCCCGGCAGACCGCTGCGGGAAGCTGAAGGTGGGAGACAGGATACTGGCAGTGAACAACCAGTCCATCGTCAACATGCCGCACGCTGACATCGTTAAGCTGATCAAAGACGCAGGCCTCAGTGTCACCCTGAGGATCATACCGCAGGAAGGTGAGAGGACACGTGGACACACACACACACACACACACACACACACCTGCTGACAGTGATTCATGACAGATATTGAATTAGCCGCGTTAAATGAAAGCTGTAAAGCCTTGTGTCATAATCACAAGTCACACTCTGTTTTTATGACACCTTTGCATGCAGATGCTCGAACAGAAGCGTGTGTCTCTGGCAGTAACAGTATTACAGAACACACTCTGACTCTGTGACTAAAGAATGTGTTCCCTCGTTCCATTTGCCGAGTGATTCTTTTCATTTGTTGCTTCTGAAAAATCTGATAGAGACAGTTACTCACAATAAACGTGAATAGCAGCCAAGGTTGACAGGAAATAGTTTTCCTGCTGCATCTCTTCCCACTGATAGTATTCAATTCAATTCAATTTATACAGTATAGCACCAAATCACAACAAACAGTCGCCTCAAGGCAACGCTTAATAGGCCTTGTAATTTGCCCTTGGGATGAACATTAGAATGAGAATAATGTTTCACCAAATCACTACAGTATAGACATTTATAAAGCTGCAGATGTGTTGCTGGACAAAAGTTTAAAATTAAAATAAAGCTATACTTAATATTTTTATCAGTAATTAATAAAACCAATGTTTCCGGGCATCTGTTTTCAGCTCCTGCCCCAGCATCAAACCAGTCAGCAGCTTGCTGCTGGATTAAGTGAAGTATGTAGCAACTAAAAACTCAAATGGCCCCTTAAGCATGCTGAACAGAAATAAATAGTGATGTTGCACCGGCAGATAAACTTTATTAGAAAACAATAGGTTTGCTGTGCTGCCCTCAAGTGGCCAAGATAATCAAATTATGCAGCGGCTAAGTGTTGCCTGACAGGTTATGGTTTGATTTTTCTTGTATTGTGTTCTGTTTTTCCAGAGGTGAGCAATCCTCCATCAGCCCCCAGCTCAGAGAAGCAGAGCCCCATGGCTCACCAGCACAGCCCTAAGGCCCAGCCCAATACTGCAGCCTCCCAGTCTAACCAAGCAGCGACAGAAGCGAGCTCCTCTGTCAGCCAGGCCAACCCCATGCCCCACCAGAGCCCTGTGACTCAGCTCCCAGCCCCGACACCTCAGACCTACACCCACGAGGGCAGGTAAGAGTCCGTTTACAAGCAGCTGCCTTGATTTTATGACGCGGTGAAGCATTTTTCATAGAGTAGCTCTTTATCTGTCTCTGGGGCAAACCTCTGTTCATCTGGGAATAAAGGTACTCTGAGTGAGTCAGATATCTCCTTTCTCTTCCTGTCCTCACTCGAGCCTCTTTCTTCTTCCTTTTACAGTTTCTTTTTCCAACATTGTCTTTGTGTCTCTGACTGTCCCTTCGCTTTTTCCATCTCTCACACTCTCTCCCTAGTTTGTTGTATAACATCACTTAACTCTTATGGAGTGCTGAATTATTTACATAAATTGCTTCTTTATAGAGATCTGTTGAATATTTTACCAAGAACTACAGGGGTCCCAAAATTTACAGCCTCATTGCCTTTCCCTCTGCTTTACACAGTATTCACATCTCTTTGTGCTCATCAGTTTGTTTTTATTATAAACATTTTATGTGATGTTTAATTTCCTCACTTAAGTCGTGTTTAATAGTTGTCATTTCAAACTAAAACGAGCTATTTCTGACCCAGCAATTTGTTACGAAGCTTTTTTGTTAACGCTAAGTGCACTGAGAGACAACACAAGTAGTGTTCCATGTCCAAATGTGGTGCTGACAGCTGTAGAAACCCTCCTGGAAGTTCCTCCTTCATTCTGATTGGTCTGTTAGTTACAGGTCTGAGGTGAAGGCGAGGCAAGATGTTAAACCAGACATCCGACAGCCGCCATTCACAGACTACCGACAGCCACCAGTGGACTATCGGCACCCTCCCGTGGCAGACTATCGGCAGCCGCCCACGTTGGATTACAGACACCCACCTTTGCTGGATTACAGACAGCTAACCACAGACGCCCGACAGTTTGCCATCCCGGAGTACCGAATGCCACCCGTTCAAGTAAGACAGCAACTGCATCCTTTCACAGACTCTTTTCTAAAGACCAGATGATACTGGTCTCCAACCTATTTAAAATTAAGGACATAACGATGCTGCCATCATCAATATTAAATTAACAGTTGATCGAGTCGCTGTGAGTAAAGCAGCTTCCCACAGCGTTTTTTTTCTTTCTAGCTCATTTTTTTTCATTCACTCTCGTCTATCTGTGCTCTCTGCCAAGCACAAATCCAATTAAGAGCCACACATGAGTTAGTAAAAACCTAAAACTGTACACGGTGTTGATTCAGGCAGGTCACAAAGTCAAGCTCAGCCTGCAACCCCACACAATCAGCCGATGGCAGCTGAGGTCAGTGTCAGCCAGTAGGAGCTAATGGCTCGGCTGATGCTCTTCTGTACATCCACTTGGCATATCTTTGGCCTCCCCACAGATGCTGCGGCTCGGCAAGCCGCTTTGCAGCACACTTCCAGCACAGCTCCTACTTTTCATGCTGCATATCTGCTCTGAGTGGCACCTGCTCTGTTATTTATGGGTTGTCTTCCTGCTGTTGTTTGGACTGGTTGTAAAGTAGCTGTAAATATGACCCAGAATTCCTAATGATTCACCAATAATATTCTGTATGTGAAAACATCCAGCTGATAAAGACTTCAAGAGGAATTAGAGGTTTATGCGAGCTTTGTGTTTGAGCTTATAATATTTGAGGACTCACCTGCAGGAAGAGATCTATCATGGCGTATGCAGTTTTACTGAATGACCTCAAATATATCTTTGGTGTTTTACACTGCACTGTATTTTGCAATAAAAATGTCATTTCAACCACTGAGTTTGTTCAGCTATGATATTCTAAGCTTATTTATATTTTTTATGGAATATCTGTTTAATTATTTAGAATAAATCTGTTATTTACTCATAAGTTAGCTTAGGAGTTAATTAGAATTCAAATGTTGAATAGACATTTATAATAATACTACTTATTCATTATTCATATAAAAATTTAACTGGGTTTAGTTTGTATAAGAAAGTAAATGCAATATTATTTCTCAAACCAACATTTTTGGCTAATTAGCATCTCCCGTATAATTTTCGTTTGCTTTTGCTCCGTTTTCATTCAACAGTTTGATGTCTGCTCGTCTCAGCTTTCACAGGACTTCGACTTCTTCACGGTGGAGCTGGAGAAGAGCATGAAGGGCTTCGGTTTTAGCATCCGCGGAGGGCGGGAGTACAAAATGGACCTGTTTGTCCTGCGACTCGCAGAGGATGGACCGGCCATTCGCAACGGGAGAATGAGGGTAGGTTTGATGATGTCATTTCCTTTAAGAAAGCAGTTACCCCCCCCCCCCTTCCCCCACCCTCCCCCCCCCCCTACCCCCCCCCCACCCACCCCTCCCCGCTCTCCTTCGACCC
>VOQJ01017836.1:25878-44028 GCA_015052665.1 Apistogramma diplotaenia | reverse complement strand
AAATTTAGTTTCTTTTTTGTTTTATTTTTTGGTTTTTTTTTTTTGTTTTTTTTTTGGGGGGGGGGGGGCTCTTTTAATTCATTGTGTGCACATTTGTCAATCCTTCACTAGAGGTCAGTATAACCCAAGCTTTCAATTTTATGGCCTTGTTTCATAATTGTTAAACTTACATAAAGTTATTAGTCAGACGTCTCTTATAACATATTTGGGGATTTTACCAGTAGGAAATTATAGTTTCATAAACTGCTCTATGCCACATTCTTATATCTCAGGGCAACATTTTATGGGTTTGTTTTATGATGATCTGAAAAACACTGCATGATCTCTAATAAGTGGTATTTTGATTTTGAAAATATGCACATGCGCAACAGTTCACTCTCAAAGCTTTATGCCCCGGTGTCCAAGGTGTGATAACGTGACGAAAAAGGCAAACTGTTATTTCATTCTTGCCGTGTTCTGGTTAACAGGGTGTCTCCAATGCATGCCCAGATCTTTTCATCTTGCAGGCAGGAAGAGTGTGAGATGATGCACCGCAGGGGCAGGACAACGAGCTCTCCTGCGGAGGCAGCACCGCTCGGGTCTGCCTGCTGCCAGCTGGAGGTTGCTGGCTGGTGTGTGTATTCACCACAGGAGCAAATCAATCCAGAGCTGTACTCATGTCTCCACTGGGAAAACAACAAGCTTAGCACTGACCTTAACAGCCTGCTCAGCTCCATCTAAGGAGGATGATAGAGATGAAAGACTGCCTTTTATGTTTATCAAATGCTTCTTAAAGTGGACCTATTAAGCATTCCTTCCAACTTCATATTATTATTCTCAGACTAGTTTTTCATGATTTGCAGTTCAGAAAATGTTTTATTTATCTTAAGCTGGGGCTTGGTGCAGCCCCTCACTTCATCGTGTCTAACAAGAGCTGCTTCAGCTCCCTGTTAAGCCGGTGGTTCGCAAATTATGGGGTGGGCAAAAATATGACTGGAAAGCAGAGAAAATATGTAATGGAATTAATGTGGGGGTTTTTTGTTGTTTATTTTTTAGGGGAAAAATAAACAAGCAAGACATTACTGATGCCGGACCTTTAAGTGAAATGTAACTCTTTTTTTATTGTTGATGGCAAAAATAATAGATAAAGATTTGCAGGGTGTGTGATGTGAATATTTTTCTGCTTTTAAAGTGCGACAGACCGCTGTAAGCCAGATTTACTCTGATTGGTTGCCACTTGTGTACAGAAGGTTTGAACAGCAGGTGGGTGGGGCTTCAGAGCTATGCGCTTCAAATTACCATATAAGGGATATGCACTCTCTCTGCGATCACACAGAGCCAAGAGTAGAAAAAGCCATCTGAACGTGGGTCTTTTGCTTCTGCATATACTGACCTCATTATTTAACACTTCGACCTTCTTTAATATAACTGTCCACCTTTTATAGCAGTATATGTATAGAACAGAAAATAAGTAGTCAAAACTCTTCTGGGTCCTCTGTGTGTGTGCCTGTTCTTCCTGCGTTTGGTTTCACGGGAAATCTGTGATACTAAATGGACTAGCTGTCAGGTAAGGCATTTATAGTGCATGGAATGTAGCCATATATGACTGTATGGATAAAAGTGGTTTATAGTGCTTTGATTGGTCAGTAAGATTAGAAAGGTATTATATAAATGCCATTCCCCTTGTAAAGGAAATCCATTACATTTTACACATGGGCCACTTCAAATCACATTAGAAAGCCTAAATTGTATAAAGAAATAATTTTATTAGTTGAAACTGTTCATTTAAACTGCACACACTCTGGTAACGCTATGCCTCACAGACTTGGATCTCTCACACACCACCTTAATGGTATCTTTAAAACACACACAGACACACTAATGTAGTTGGCAGGAGGTATGAGTCAGATTTCCGGCGTGGTAGCGCTTGATGGATGTCTCTGGCATTCTCCCCTCATTCTGTAGCATCTCATCTACATTAAATATATTGCCAGTAAAATGACTGCAGTGCAGAGATAAATCAAAATGGTTTTGTCCCTCAAGAAAACTCAGGGTTCCAGGATGTGACTCTCTGATTGTTCCAATTAAGCCTTGAGCAGCTTAATTGATACATCAATGGGAGGCGTCAGGAATTGTTTTGGTACTTAAAAGCAATTTCTTCCTCATTTCACAGTAATCATATAAAAAAAACTCCTTTTGGGAATTTGGGATAAACTATGCAGACTTCCAAAACAGGAAAGGACTGTTCCCTCCCTCATTATCTGGACACATTTTCTGAGAGTTGCAGGAAAAATGATTAAGTCGCTTGGGAGACGGTGAAAAAAAGAACAAAAAGGGTGTCTGGAAAGTCCTGTGCATGCATTATTTCATGCAGTCCACCAGCACCATCTGTACAGTGTGTTTTAAACCACAACTTTAGATTGTGAACATCAGCAGAAATTGACTGCTGAGATCAAAACAATACGTTGCATAACCAGAATTACTTGCAGAAAAGGCCTGAGGTAGGAGAAGGTTGACTCGTGTTTGAATCCCTACTATCATAAAAAAAAGGAGAGGCTATCCAGTTACAGCACACATGGCAGCGACATGTCCTGTCAGCATGTGAGGGCCACTTTGAGGTTTGTGGGTCAAAGCCCAGTTTGCAGCCTTCTCTTGATGAATCCTGACACAGTGGTTTTCAGCGGATTTGCCTTCTCGTAGTCAGGAGACACAAAAGCCACTTGGGATGGCTGTTTCCACTCACAAGCACACTCATGTTTGTGCATACCAGGCATTCTCATGAGCTGTGCACTAGACCTGCTCTATGTGCCATGACATGAGTTGTATCATGCTGTAGCCACACTCAAGCTTGCAAGCTTGTACAGTAAACATCTTTAATGACAAGAACTGGGTGCAATATCCCAATATCACTGTCAGTAAAAAAAAAAACCCAGACCACGATGAATAAAGAGTTTTAAAGGTTATCTGGATAAAAAGGACAAGTACAAAGACAATCACTTCAGACTAAACTTCAGCATCTTTGCAGGGGAGTTGGGAAGGTCGTGTTCAAGATTAATGCCTCTCAGCATCAGTGTCCTGTGCTCTTTGTCCCACATTTACTTTGTCAGGATGTGGACTCTCTGCTCAGACACTATAATTTCCTTCTCCGATGTAAAACCCTGAAAAGACACATGACACAGAAGCCACTATTGCCCGATGTATATTTGTGTCAGTGTAAACCAAAAACACAGCCCCTCTATGGTAAGGAGTGATATAGAACATCTTTCCAACCTACTGCAGTTAAAATCTATAAGGACTCCCCTCTGGGCAGGGCAGGACACTTTCTATATGGAAATATCTTCAGTTCTATTTTTATTCTCTTTATTATTTGATTTAACTTTGTTGCATGTAGATTTATATATTTAGTCATATTTTACAATCTGCAGTTTCCCTGTTTCTCTATTGGGAGTAATAGTAATCTATCAATCAATGAAATTCCTCAAAGCGTTTAAAAATAGCGATATCCTACTTTATTTTTGTGTCACTGGAATGCCGAATTTAATATTCTGATTATTCATTACAACAGCCCCCTTTAGTTTTTCTGCAACAAACATTTTTGTACGTACCAAGCATGCCACGTTAACTTCCACGGTTTTTGAACGCAATTTGGTGTGGCGCTGGCTCAGCGGCTCAGCACGCAGCAGGACGACATGTACCGGCGGGACTAGGGGAGGGCCACGGGCTGGGTGACACGCCCTGCCCACTCAGAGTCTCATATTTGTGTAGTAGTCTGTCTCGCCGCTCCAGTCCGCAGACAGACAGGCAGTCGGCTTCCCAGAACCGGGCTTTTCTTACCCTGGAAGTATCCTAACGTGCCAGAGTCAGAGGCGGCCGGTGGGAGGAGGCAAAGAGACCGCAGCTGCTCCGCCGCACAGCCTCTTTGACAGCCTCAAGAGGAAGCATCCACCAGCACTAACCGATGTCTACGGTAGGGAGCGATTTTTTTCCATCTTCTTTGACTTAAAAGCTAGAGCGTTTCGTTTGTGGGTGTTTGATATCGATCTGAGGAAGCGGCGGTGTGTCGTGGCACGCCGCCGGTGGAGCATCTTTCACCGGTTTTCTCGGATGTGGGTTCGGGAGCGGCAGGACTGAGCATCAGCATGCCGCGGCTGAAACCCTTCAGATGGTCCCCGTAAACACCCAGCTGGTACATCTTGCAGCGTTTTCGCTTTTTGACGGTTATGTGTTTGAATGTGGACGTGGGAGTTGCATAGGGAGAGAGCGCACATAGCACGAAGCTGTAGCCACCTCCAGCGTCAGGGCGGCGGGTAGCGGGAGCCGCAGTCGGCGTGGGGCAAAGCTGCGGCAAGCCGGCAGCCGATAGCACAAGTTAGATAGGAAGTAGGTATGATGGGTTTCATAGTACTTTACTAAAATATAAAGGATGTACAGTTTAACCACCTGTAGGATGCGGTTAGTTAAATAACTTAATTGTTAATTGGTTGTGCGTCTGTGACTAATGATCGATTTTAATTGCTTCTTATGACCGCGCATGTTTTATATTTGGCGCAAAGAGACCACATTATAGGTAAACACTTCTAAATTAAATTAACTGTTAAAGCTATTATTTTTCCCCGGACCATACCAGCTGATTGAAGGAATTGGAAAATGATGGTTTGGGGTTTAATTTTGTACCCTTTGAGTGGTTTTACGTGGATATGAGCAGTTTAGATCTACTCCGAGTTACACACTGGTATTAAAATACCAGCGTATTTATTAAATATATATGGCTGTATATTGGTTTGAATTGAAATTCGTTTCCTAGTTACTTAGACTTATACTGTGCCGTTTATTAATGCCATTTACTCTGCTGTTTTAACAGTCTTATCGTATTTCCTGTTTTCCACTTAACTTCATTTGTTTTCTTTCTTTTATATAAATATGATTTTTGCACTACCTCACAGTATAGGCCTTCATTATGTGCTCTGGTACTTTTAATAATTTCTTTTTAATTGCAGTTAATGTCCATTTTGCTCTCCCTCGCTGTCTCGTTATGTTGGTTTCAAGAGTGTTTGCTCAGTTCAGTTTAGCTTTGTTTTCTAGCTTTTTTATTATTAGAATATCGGAAGCATTTTAATATTCTATATTAAAGCTATTGTACTGCCCTATGGTCGCAGTCTAAAGACACTGGCACTAAAACCTCATCGTGCTTTATAACAAAATATGACCTGATTAAACCGGAGATTTCTTCTGCTTTTTGTAGACGTGGATTGAATATTTTTTTAAATAATTCTTGTTTAGTTTACTGTAATAATCGTGGTCTTCATTACCTGACTAAGGTAAAATGATGTGGCCCCTTTTTCCGTTACTTCAGTTTTATTTCTAAAGCAGACACCGGAAGTGACCGCTTAGCGCCTCGGTCTTGACGCAGTTGAGCTGGAGAACGATTGCATGACTTGAGATGATGTAAACTCCATTGAATTGCTTCGTAGCTGTCGCAAGGATGACTATCTTTGTGTGCGTGTGTCTGTGGGTGTAAAAACGGTCCCCTGTGACACAGACGAGAAACCCGGTAACGACCACGTGTGTATGTGGTGCGCCATGTGGAGGTGAACCGTTCCCAGTCCTCTCCTTTCTGATCAGGGGGTCTGGCTGGGATCACTCTCTGCCATAAGTCTGCCGGTGATGGCCAGCTTGTGTTCGGGGCCGTGTGTGTGTGTGTTTAATGTTTTGTGGAGCAACACGAATACACATCAGAGCACAGTGAAAATAAACCAGTTTAGTGCAGATTCCCTCACAGATCTGATGGCACAGAGACACTGTGCATCCTCCCGGCTGCAGTACATGGATGTCATGGGTTTAAACGTCAGGAACATGGACCGTTAAAGAGACAGTTCAACCTGATATCTCATATTCTTTTTTTCCTTTGGCTTTTAGGGTATTTACCCATCTGGATTTTATTTTTTGTGAGTTGCACATTTCTGTATTGATATGTGCCTTCTCTTCACTATGACACTAAAGACCACTCGTGCAAAGCACCCGCAATATAAATGCATTTGAAAACCCCGGGAGCTGTGTCTCTTGTTGTTGCAATTTCAAGTAGGAACTACTTTCTTTGTAAATATGTCACTCTGTGTCCATCTGCCCATGACGAGAGGCTCAGTCACGCCACTGACAGCCTGACAGAAGGGAAACATCAGCTGAGCTTTTATTCCACCTATCTGCAAGTTTATGCTTGGTGGAAGAAAATAGTTCCCACCTGAAGCTGCTCACAGGTAACCGTCTTCCTAGTAACTATTTCATGGTTTCTAGAGACACACATCACTGCTCAGTTTTTCAAAATGAATTTTTTTTCTCTTTTTAGTTTTTGTTTTAAATATAGTTCAGTTTTAGCTTTAGTGGGTTTTCAAAGCAGACTGCCTTTTACTTTAGTTTTGTTAGTTTTACCCTTAAACAAATATGGAAGACTTAAGAAGCTCAGAACAGGTAACACAACACTTTGCAAATGCAATTGACTCACATCTCAAGTGTCAGTGTCCAAATGTGCCTAAACAGAGCCCGCTGCTGTAAAATCTTTAAGAAATAAAGAAATCTCATATATCGGCTAATATTTTGAAACATAAACAGATTTGCCAAACATTTGTTATATACTGTTATGTATTTGCTCTTTAAGCTCTGCCCGACTCTGCTTGGATCTGTTGGTTATTGTGTTTGTGGCGTCTCAAATATGTTTGTCGTTAACAGTGAAGTTGCAGAGTGCCCTCTGGTGGACTAACTATTCAACATTTAAATGCTGATACCCATATATTGGTAAATGGCTAATATCAGCCAGTAATAATAATAATAATAGTCATAATTATTGTCCACACTTTTAAATCAGACTGTCTCTGCTGCCAAAGCTTTATAACCTTGCCATTCGTCATTGTGTAAAAGTCGCGTCCATTTACAGTCCTTTAAAATCCAGACTAGATGGTGTGTGTGTGAAGCTGTCATTCGAATGCTGATTGGTTGATAACTGGGGGGGGGAAGCAGGGAAGGAAGCCACTGTGGAGATCACCAGGAATGAGAGAATTGCAAAAAAATAAAATGAAATAAAAACACAATCAAAGATCAGAAAGTTAAGTATGAAAAGCACAGACGGTGGCTGCAGGGGACACTTTTCACTTGGTTTCACGTCAGCTCTTTGTATGCTATAACTTCGCTCCTCTCCAGGGCTCACTGACGGACCAACAACAGCAAAAGCAAGAGCAGCCCACAGACCCGTTTTGCCTCACCACACGGGCAGCCCGTAGCTGCCCACAGACTGCCGATGTGTTACTACTGCTCAGCATAAATTTCTCATCAGTGTGCACTGGTTAAGTTACTGTTACCCTACTGTGTGGTTCAAACACAACGGCATAATGAGAGCCAGAGAAAGGGACACCGACAGCTAAAACGAAATCGTAACATCTGCCTGGCCCTTTTTTAAAAATAATTTTTCAGTGTAAAAATGGCTCACCTGTCTCTCCTCTAATGTCCCTTTTGTGAGTCTTGTTTGTAGAAAAAGCTGATCTCTTCATGGAAATATGTTTGATATCATAAATGCTGCTTTCTGATGTAAAGGACAAAATCAGAAGTTTCTTGCACTCATTTCTAAATCTGGATCACAAAAGGAGCTCTAATTATCATCAAGGGATGGCCTATATATGGCTCTGAGATAAGTGTTAGCTGAGTGTGTGCGTGCGCGTGTTCATGAGTGTGTGTGTGTGTGTGTGTGTGTGTGCGCGCTCATTTATACAGTGTACACTCATGGCTGCAGAAAAGGGGAACACACTGCCTTCACTGATTAATTTGATTTCCTACACGAATTCAAATGTGGCTGCTGTTTCTTTCAGCACATGGTTTCTGAACTGCTAATGCGTTTCACAAAAAAAAGGGAAAGTCCCTCATTTTGCTTCCTCGTTGAAACCTCGTGTGTTCCTGCGGTCCTTCCTCCACAGCTGCTTTACACATGTGCTACTTTTCTGTCCTCTGTCTTTAAATGCACAGGAGATGTGTTTCTGCTCTTTCCAAAGCACCTCCTCCATGCATGTGCATTCCACAGAGTGGTAGTATGTGGCACACTGTGCAGATGCATGCTGGTCTGAGGTGAGGGGATTGCGGCGTGCTTCCTCTTCAGCAGATAAACGGAGACCACAAGGACGTAAATCTCGCTGTCGTCAGTAGGCGCTGGTGCAGGGGAGACGGAGCCATATCACCTGTGGATACTTTGCAGCGTGTAGGCTGATTTGCTTCATCGGGGGAATGCTCTAGAACTTTTAAAGGAATGAAGGAGTGTTTTCTCACATAAAATCAGACTGGGATCCTTTCCAGAGTTTTACTTTCTCATGTGTAACACAAAG
Organism: Apistogramma diplotaenia; assembly: GCA_015052665.1. Taxonomy (NCBI): domain Eukaryota; kingdom Metazoa; phylum Chordata; class Actinopteri; order Cichliformes; family Cichlidae; genus Apistogramma; species Apistogramma diplotaenia. Next base: position 35,689 of record VOQJ01017836.1, on the reverse strand, counting down.
CAGGAGACGACCTGTACAGGGAATACTCCGGTTTGGCTTAGGTGAGGGTGTGTCCTGGGAAAAGCATGCAGTAGGCAGAGCAATTGTTGATGATATTCTATTCCAGTGAACAGCTGTCAGAAAACATGCCAGCATCATTAAAAAGCATCTGATAAGCTTGATTCAGATTGAATGGACCAGCTTCCCTGTTCCGTGGTGTCACACATTGCCATTTTTATCAGATGCTGCATGCATCTAAGCATCATGTGCAGTTTATATGGTGTCAGTTTGCATGAAAATGTTGCATAATTAACATGTTGATCAGCCAAGAGATGATCATTTGTTTCATTTTCACTAAGGCTATAAACTCTTGTGTGTAACCGAAACATAACAATGGCTTCAATGGAAGGCCATTGTTTTATGCCTCTGGAATGAAAAGAGCCTGGTTATTCGTGAAAGTTTGTATAATTAGTCTTCAGTGGAACAAACTGTACAGACTGAATTTCATGGCACTGTCTTCAAAGGTCTTCTGGAGAGGTGAGAACAACCACAGATAAGTCTGCTAATTGGTAGCCATGAATGTCTACATAGGTGTAACATGTGCCAATTCATCATTTAGACTGAGATTGCTCAGGGTAAACGGGACGTTTTGCATTTGCTTATGGCACTAAATACAAATTTGTTATTTTTACCCACTCTGACGCAGTCCATTCAAATTAGAACAAGGGGGACTGCCTGCCACTAAATGTATAAAGAGGCTAACAGGAAGAAACACTCATCCTGTTGACAAGTATGCTGTTTATCTCTATCAGCATTCATTCATATCCTCTGACCCATCTGACATTTTCACTTTGTGAGCCAGCTTCAAAATGCACAAAAAGGCTTCATCTTTGCGGCGATTTGAATGTGTGGAAAATTACAGATTACTCTCCCCTGATTTGTTTGCATCGCCTTTTCATAAACAGCAGGGTTCTGTCAGAGTCGTACACCCATATCAACCAGTGCAAGCGCTGGTGAGGAGCTAAATGGCTCTGGGCCTTTAAATGATAAATGCTGCAGGAGTACACTCAGAAAAGCCTAAATCCAGGGATCTCAGACTGGGTCTCACAGGCCACCAGAAACCTCTTTGTATTTAATTCAGTCACAGTTCAGTACAATTCTGTTTTATTGATATTGTCCAATTCAATTTCATACCAAAAGATATGAAAACTAAATTGGCTAAAAGTAGCACACGAGTATGTTGATGTCGGCCGTACCAGGCTTAATGAAGAAGAGGTGCCACCCCCACCCCCGCACCTGTGGGTGGCTGTTTTGTCATGGGGGTCAGGGCTATGAGAGGAAGAGGGAGGAGCGATGCTTTCTGGAGGCCTGATGAGATTAAAATAAAAGATAACGAGTATAAACTAAAGATGCGAGGCAAGTCGGATTAATTTAGTCCTCATATTTAAAAAGCACCAAAAGCTTTGATTCCTTCTCTTGTTGCTGGTTCTCTGATCATTGTTCTTTTACGAGAACAATTGTTGCTTCATTCGCTACTTGAAAAAAATTCAGTATTTCATACATGTTGACGTATTTTCTGACCATTACAGTATTTTGCAATTCGTAACAGGAAGACCGGTTGCAAAATCAGATATTACTAGGAAATGTTTATGCATGCAATACCATCACTATGATCTTTTACCTCTTCCTTTTCTCTCAAATTGAAGGCTCAAGCAGATGTTGTAACTTAGCATGTGTCACCTTGCTACTCCCTCCCCATCTGTGGCTTCTGTGGGCCTCCATGCTGTTAAGAACACAGAGGGTGGGGTGCTGCAGCGTCGGTGTGACATTGAACCCCACAGGGACGTGGGTGCTCTGGTGACTTGTCATTGGAGGGTAATATCCACTAGAGGGTTTAGCGGCCTTTTCTGTCTGTGTTGATTAATGTTGCCAATGACCAACAATGGCAGAGAGGAGGGTGTCTGAATATAATCCAGTTGTAGTGATCTGTACATCGTTGGGTTTAATGCGAGGGAGAGACCGTTTGTTTGTCTGCTTCAGCCTCAAGTTTTTACTTGCTCAAAGGTGAGCTTTGTGTTGCAGTGTTACTTTCTCACTGGCACCAAGTCATTGTTGCAGGTGCGATAGCCCGTCCAGAAACACGATCCCGCAGGTGAAGCCAAGCTTCCGCGATTACACGTTTCCATTTATTGCCACTTTGCGCATGGGTAGATCCAGGCTGTGGCCTTGGGGCTGTCATTTGCCTCCGTGCACGTCATAACAAGCTTTAATGTTATTAGCGCCGACTGTTTGGGAAGTGAGCCATCGGCTGAGTAATTGAGCAAAAATAAAACAAATACAAAAAGGGTAATAAAATGTCTCAATCAGATAAGGTTTTCCAAGAAGAGGAAACATAAGGACCCAAACCACGGCGCATTGTCTGAACATACTTTGACTCTTTGGCTTGTGTTATGTAATGGGTTGAGCATTGTTGGAACACAATTCAGAACACGCAAACACCTACAAGAATCACTGAATACGTTTTATTACCCATACTCAGGTTTCTAAGTGCCCTGCTGCAAGAAAGGCTGGACTTCAAAGGTAATTGTGTTCTTACTTCCTTTGAATGTGACAGACTTTTCTTTGAAAGAGGCTGAATAAAGCTCTTCTAAGCTCTAAACCAGCAGCATGATAGTTTTAGAGAGAAGCTGCTTGGGTTCATAGACGGGAGTATTTGGTCCTTTGGTTTCTGCCTGTCCTAACAGCGTGAGTTTGCTCATATTTTTTTGTTTAAAAGCTCAGTTTTACTGTGAAAGGCTCCTCAGAAGCAGGTAGAAATCTCTTAGAGGCATTTAGAGTCCAACTGATGCTGGATGGTGATACTTTTTCCCTTTTTCTTTTTTTTTTTAAACAAATTCCAAATATTGAAATTCGTGATAGACAGTTTATATATGCAGCCAGCATGTTAGTTATAGCATATTGAAAATTGTCATGGCATTATTGCCATTGTTTTTGTTTTTATCAGATGGTGATATAGCTGCGAGAGGACTGATGGACTCGTGTGTTGCTGAATCTTCACTGAAGCAGGAAACCTGTCTCAGCTTTGGTTGTTTATTGATATTATCTGGGAATCAGACCTGTGACTGTAGTTTTTCATGTCACTGTAAACTATAAACAGTTTGTTTTTTACTTTGAACTGTCAGTTTTTTGGGAGATTTTTTTTGAAAATGAAAATCTCCCCTATTTATTTTATTTCTGATCAGATATTAATCATTCAGATGGCATTCAGTGCTTATTCCTTTTTTATTAAAAATCTAAGGAAAGGAACTGATGATATAAAGCTGCGATTGTAAAGCCCTCAAATTTGTGGATTTGGGCTGCGCACTTAGAAAATTGAACTGTCTGCATAATATTGATCCAGGCTCATAAATGTCTCACACATATGGTACAGAGACAGTAAAACGTTTGATGAATTTCTGTTTAAAGTTGCTGTATTTGGGAAATCTAACTTTAACATGTTCCACCAAACACCAGGTCCTTCTTTTTAATTGAAACTGGTCTGTTGTCCTGACTCTTGATTTGTACAGCCCGTCAAACCAGCACATCCTCACTCACCTCCCACCACCACCAAGATTTTTCAGTAAATGACGTGACAGCTGACTACACTGACAGGCCACTCATGGCTCAGGCAATCGTTTTGCTTAATTGCTTAAGAGTCTCTCAAACTCTACCACTCTAACTCATAAATTACAACTCCTGCTTTTGTCTTTGTTACGGGAGAAAACCGAATGAGTCTTCGAGGCTCATTTGAGCTGATTTCTGTCTGGGACTCCATTAGGGCCGCTTGTGGCAGGGTGGCCCAACCTGGCTGTCTGCGTCTGGGATGTTTTGGATGAATGCCCAGCCTTTTAATAAAAGGACAGCATGGCCAGCTGCCAAAGCAGCTACCTCAGTTTTTCTTTCCCTGAACCCGAGCGTAAATATCAAAGAGGAGGTCTCTCTCACTCGGTGATTAATCGAACACACATGACAGAACTTATTGTGGTACATCCTCCACCGGCAGAGCTTGGTTGAAGATGAAGGCTGCCACTCCCTGAGCTGCTTTTCACGTCAACTGTGAAGCAGTTTGTTACATTAACAGTGCAGTTTAAAAGGAGCTCATTGTCCTGATTAAGGTGTGCTTAATAAAGGCTTTAAGCAGGTTGTTGAGCAAGTTGACTTTATTGACTTTTTCCACGTCTCTAACCAGGATGTTAAAACCATTATAGCCAGAAATAATTCGTTTTGATACTCTGTCTCAGTTAGGGAGTCACAAATACACAGGAGATGATTGCTACGTGTATCCAATAGTCATAATATGTTCGATGTCTATAAAACACATAAGTATTTTTTTGTCAGCAGCCAGAAATCTTAATAAAAGTAAATAATGCAGAGTTTCATGACTAATATTCCCAGAACAAGTGAAATATAAAGCTTGTTTAATCTCAAAGACAACCCATTTTTACCACAAGGAAATCAGAAGTGCACCACAGTTTCCCCTTTCGCTCATTTTTGGAACACATGAGTTATTCTGGCAGGAAGGTACAGCTCTAAGTGGGCCCTCCGGGACCACATTCATGCTCCGGTCCCAGGAAGAGAGCAGCCTTTCTTCTAATCTTTATGCCAGCAGACGGCCAAAGCCGATTGCATCCTTTTTTTTTTCTTTTTCTTTTTCTCCTCTCCCCCTGAAACGAACACAAACATACACTCAAGCGGCGGCGGCAGCAGCAACAACAGCCCTGTTCTTCTGGCCCAAAGATATTTGCTTTGCTGCGTGTGTGTGTGTGTGTCATCTTGTCAAGTTTGTCACACCTTTCATATACAGTACTATCGCGACATCAGCGGAATGATCAGTGAGATCTGATTTCAGAGTGGGTGTCAGGATCGCCAAAGATCAAAGGATTACGATAGTATAGTGCAGAGGTCCTGTTGCATTAATGTAACCTAATCTGTCCACCAGCAGCTGAAAGAATCAGTGGAAGGTCATACCTCTCGTGTTTAGAACCGTCAACGCTAATCTGCATACGGGATGGATGGATGGATGGATGGAGGCTTTCAGAGGGATGTATAAATGGATGAGGTACTTGTAGAGCTCGTGAACACACCCCAGAGCTCCTCTGTCATTAATTAGAAACCGAGCTGGCATGGACAGAAGGTGAGGCTGTGGTGTGTTAAGGACTACATTACACTGTGTGCACTGTAATCTATCTTTGCACTGAATAGCTAATTAAATGACTCGGTCACAGATACTGGTTGAGCTGTGTGTCGTCGTTCGGAAGGATGAACCGGTCATTAAGTAGAAGATGATGTTAAATTTATCAGACTGTTAAAGCATCAGGTGGAGGTGAAAAATGTCCACACTGGGATTTTGTTCTTATTGTGTCATCACAATGTAAAGCTAGCAAAAACCTAGCTTCACAAAGCTTTAAATCCTGCAAGCTTCTTTCCACATTAGAAATGATGAACCTGCCGGAATAGCGACGGCGCAGATATGGCCTGCGCCCCTGGTTGGTTTCTGATTGTTAAAGTCGCCTCACCAATTAAGGCCAGTCCCCATCATCATGGCATGTCCAGATACTGTACTTAAGCTCGACTGGCTACAGAAAGGGAGAGACTTTGGTCAGCCATTGTGCTAATGATTCCCTCAAATGGATCATAAAACTCGACTTGGCTCTCTGCAGCCTGAGTTTGCACGGGTGTTTTTACATCAGCTGAAAGAACTGGATGTTCGCTCTGCCAAGAGGCTGCTCAGCGAAATCAAACAAATCTACGGCTCTGTCCTAAATCACTCATTACATAATGAACACGAGGTAGTGAGAAGTAAATTGAAGTTTTGGACACTTGAGTGATGAATCATGCTTTTTGCACAACCACCAACAGGTGGAATGGTTCCAGCACAAAGTCTTTGACTCTTGACATGCAGTTCTGCCTTCCCTGTTCCAATAATATACCTGTTTTTAGCTCACCTGCTGGACGGATCAATGAGTAATTGCACCCCTGGATGGTAAATGGTGATTTATTGCTCTGCGCAGTCCAATAATCCATTCACAACAAGGGCACCTGGATAAAATGTCAGGTAATAATTATATAGCAATAAGGGAAAACGTAACATAATGAACATTTATTCTTATTTTAATTCTCTGAGTTTTCATGGCATTTGAATCTATAGCTTGTGCATTAGTGTTGATGGTTCAGGGAGGGTCTTGTTCTCCCTCAGGCCTTGTGACAGTCGGACAGCTGATGGGTTTCCTCTGAATGCACAGCTGCTGATTTTCTAGGAATCAGTGATTCTAGCTAACATGGATCTGTAGTAGTTTTTCCTTTTCAGCATTTCTCTATATACATTTTAAACAAGTGACGTGAGATTAAACAGGCAATGACAGTTCCATCGTTTCCCCCCACGCTAACTGTTTACCATACGGAAAGTGAGATTCAAATGGATATAGGAGAGAAATGAAGCTCTGGACAGTAAAAGTTGAGATCATACACACACAGAAGATCAAAATCTGTCACCAAACCCCTGCCTGATTCCTGCCAGTATGTGGAGGAGTGTGGTTTGTTACTTGAAAGTGCCGCATGGGGATTCATACTGTGATGAACACATGGTGCAAGTTCGTGGCCTCTTGGCCTGGAAGCTGCACTCCGAGTGCGATTGGCAACCTGGGTCTGAGCCAGGCGTAAATAGACACCGCAGCACTCAGAGGCTCTGTCACTCAGAGACAGCTGGTGTAATTACAGAATCCCTCAGCCATCACATATAATGTAGGCAATGCACCGGTGCACGTGTAGACACGTGCACATAGAAACATTAGCTCACACACCCACGCCCTGGCGGCCAGATATCTGACAGAGTGCTGACCTTTACGTTGAGACTTGCTCATAGTTTAGTGAAAAGGTTGAATTAAAGAGGCGCCGCTTAAATCCTTGAAGCCCACAGCTAATATAATTAATTCTAATTAGATTAGCATTTAGCTGCCTTAGACAAAAATGGAGTGGGAGAGAAGACCTGCCGTTTTATGCGATAATGCAGTCTTGGATAAGGGCCCTTTTTTTAAAAAGTGCTGTGCAATTATGTGGGTTTGTGTAAGGAACAAAGTAACCGCCTCATACAGCGGAGCAGGGGAGCTGCAGTATGCTGAAACTTGGTTCATACTGTGGTGTTTTGTTCATCACTTTCTGTAGTGTGTTTTTCTGATGTATGGTAAGCCGCTGCTGGAGCGCACTCAGTGCATTTTCACCATGTACACTCGCTATGCAGAAGCCATTCTGATACTGTCTTGGGGAACTTGATGCTTAAAGATTTCTGGTATTAAAAGTTGAGTCGGGGCCCCGTTTATCGCCGTGTCACCATCCCAGTCTGTAAACATCTGGGAACTGAGGAGAGCAGCCGCTGGATTTTTTTTGCTACTACAGAAGTTTCTCTTTGTTGTTCAGAATGATCACTGGGTGTTATGGCTGCTGAGATTTTGTCTGATGCTTGTAACTTTAGCCCACTTTTAAGGATACTGGCACTATCACTGTAAGTTGCAGTAACAAAGCTACAGGGTGACAGTGCTGCTTCCCCCAGCTAATAGATTTTATTTAATCTTGTGGTCAGGCCATTACCCCACCCTTGTCTAGCCCCTCTGTGAAAGGGTAGAGACTTACTAATTTCCTCTCTTCAGATTGTCACTGAGACAAGAACCAGAAATGGCCTTAAACAGCACTGTGAGCCTGATGCGTCGAACCTTAGAAATGCAGATTTTTGGGGGTAGGACCATCATGTCACCTGTTGATGTAAGCCATTGATGGATGGATGGATGATAATGCCTCTATCTCTAGATGCAGAACATGTTGGCTTTGTGGCTTTTCTGGATGGTGGATGAGCTGAATTTCCCCTTTGTGGGACAATAGAGTCTGTTTCTTCTTCTTCTTCTTCTGTATTTCCTGTTGACAATGTTGGCAAAACAGTGTGAAACGAAAGCCAGTAGTGGTTGTATACTTAACCGAGCTTTTCAGGATTCTTTTTTCATTGTTGTCACTGTGCACTAGCGAAAAGGCCCGACTTTTCCTTTGTGTCACTTGGCACCGACTAATGCTGCTTTAATTATTGGCTGCATTTTGCATCGTTTTGCTCTTTCTAGTTTTCCCACACTCCCACCCCTCCTCCCGCTGCCAGCTTTTGTCCACTTATAATGGCCTTAGCCAGCGTGCAGCTGTGCAGCTCGATTTTTTTGCCCGCATCTCCAGCAGCATTCGGCTGACCCAGTAATGGAAGGGTTGTGTGAGGAAAGGCTGGAGGCAGAAGGACTGCAGAGCTGCGGCTTTAAACAAGCCTCCTCAGACAAACAGTGTGGATCTTCTGTGCAGGGTGGCTTTAGGGAATAATACAAAAAAAATACCCTCAGCGAGAAGAAAGGGGAAACAAGACCGGAGTGCAGCAGCATTAGCTGCAGACAACAGTAAACCTCTGCTGCTGAGCTGCACGCCTCGAGCACATCCTGCGTTTTTGATGCGACCCCGAGTGACTTTGGATGTGATGTAGTACTTTGTCTGGATGGCATCATAACCTAAGAAGCTGGTGTCTTAAGCTTTTATGGCTCGTCCTTGCTGCCCGGTGCTTCTCCTTTCAAGTCGAAACGTGGACTAAAAAAAGATGCAGTCTTATTCACCAATGACAAAACAACAAGGTCATAGCTGACAGACATCGTCTCTACTTGTCCTTCATAATCTGTGTAATTGACAAGGACAGGCTGAAGGCTTTAGAAGTGTAGTTTAATTCAGTTGCAGCATGACAAAAATAAACCAATACAATATGCTGGCTGCCCCAGGAAGCAGAAATGGGGGTTTTTGTGTGCCCGTGTATAAACATGCATTTTAATGCCATAAAATTGGAGATTTTAACATGTGAGTCTGAAGACTGACTTCAGATTGATGGGCACATACAACTGGTCAGAACGGTACTCCTACAGAGCAAGCTGAACACAGTAGGAGTGCTGGAAGCAGGCCTGAGGTGTAGAAAGAGATGACCTTGAAGGGGATAGATGCTAATCTAAGTTGGGCGTTTTTGCCCTTTAAAATGTACGTGAACTTCATGATCTCACTGTATTGGCTCTTCTGAACCTGATGCAACCTACAGTATTTATCACAATCAGCCAAAATTCCATTTTAAAAGTTTCAGCTGAACATATATGTATCCTGACCTTTCTGATATTTCATTCTTGTAACACCTAAAGTTGAACAAAATCCAGACCTTGTAGCTGCACAGGCATATCTGACCTAAAAGCCTGCCGGGACAGTAATGGACATAACCACTTTAGTCCCTCTTCCCATGCTGGCTATAGCAGATGGAGGCTGGACACCATCAGCCTAACTGACAGGCATCGAGAGAGGCGGGAGGTGGAATTGTGTAACCTTTAGAAGAATTCACTCGTGTGTGTGTGCGCGCGTGCGTGCGTGTTTCACGTGTGTTCAGTCTCATGAATTTGATTTATGCATGTCCATTCCAACACTTTTCCAGCTGCGGGAACATTTCCATTGTCGGGCGTTAATCCGTAGTGACTTTGAGCTCCTGTGCCCTTGTCATGTCCGCGGGGAATCTATGTGAAGAACAAGGCTGGAATGTCAGGGGTCTCAGCCGAGGACCTTAGCTGTGACCTCCTTTTGTTGTGATCTGTAGTAGCAGATCTGGAGATATTGCCTTGTCTGTAAGTTATAGAGCCAGGAAAATCGGATTAAAATAATGGAACAAAATTAGGATTAAATGTAAAGCTCAGTAAGACTTGAGTCCCTGCCTTTAGCTTCTGAAACACTTTTTTTTTCTTTTCTTTTTTTT
>VOQJ01017836.1:0-15580 GCA_015052665.1 Apistogramma diplotaenia | reverse complement strand
TGTAATGTGGTGTGGTGGGGTTGGGGGGGGTGGGGGGGGGGGGGGGGGAATAGGTGACTTTTTTTTTTTTTTTTTGCATTATGGTATTGGATTTGCTAAAGCTGTTTTAATATTGTGTGAACAGCTGGAGAAAAGTAAAAGTAAGTCTGCAGCACCTATGTCCTCAGGAAAACTCAAATCGGCGTAAAGCAGGGAGCTATTTTGTTTCCAAGGTGATGCCTCTTGAGATGATATTCTAATTGTAAATGGAAATATTATTCTACATGCTGGTGGGTGGTTGGCAGGATGTGTTTACTTTAATACCATATTTCTCAGTGGGAGCTGTGGGAAAATAGGGAAAAAAATTGTGCTTTTTTTTTTGTGCATCTTTAAATGCTTCTAATTTGTATTTGAACAACACTTCAGGGCCGGTCGATCATCCTTAGTTTCAGGAAAAAAAATGTCTTGCAGCTCTGTTGGATTGAGCTCAGATGACTGTGGAGGACAGTGAACTGATTGTCGTGTTCAAGAAACCAGTTTGAGATGATTTGAGCTTCGTGACATGCCCGCACTATGCTAAATTCTGACCCTAGCGTCTGAACGATGCAGCAGAAGCTGAGAATCATCGGACCAGGCCTCAACTTCCTGTTCGTTGCTGACAAAGATGGGGGTGCCCAGTGGGGTCTTCTGCTGCTGTAGCTCATCTGCTTCGGTGTTCGACATGTTGTGCATACAGAGATGCTCTTCCTCATCCCTTGGTTGTAACAAGTAGCTATGTGAATTGCTGTTGCTTTACTGTCAGCTTGACACAGTCTGTCTCCTCTGATCTCTGGCATCAGTAAAGCACCCAGAGAACTGCCACTCACGCAGTATTTTTTTTCTTTTTCACATCCTTTTCTTCCACATTCTGGTGTTCCATTTGGACTTCAGCAGGTCGTCTTGACCACATCCACATGTGGTCTGTGAGCTTTGACTGTCAAAACTATACAAGATTCCCCTAGAGCGTCCTTGCAGATTAATTTGCCTTGCTGCTGTAAATTCTCAATTAAGACCTGGGATTCAAATGATGGTGAACTTTGCTGTGGCTAGCACAAACAAGTGAAGGCCTAAGAAATGTCACGTGTCTTTGCACTTAAATCAAACACTTTGATAGGTCTGTGTCAAAGAGAAATCTGCTTGCTGGGTGCAATTGCAGACACTGATTTTTTTTGGGTGGGGGGGGTTGAAAAAGAGGAAGTGTTGGAATTAATTGAGTGAAGATGGCATTTATGGATGGGAAGAAAGTACAGCTAATTAGCGGTGGCATTTAATGAGAGCAGAGAAGCACACAATCTTGCTTATGTCTCCCCTTTTGCTCTTGGAGGGTAATAAAATTCTCCTTCGCTCAGCATGAGGTCATTGTCTGAAAGACTGGAAGCCACGAGCAGCCCGAACACAAAGCCCAGAAACTCTCCGTTTGCTGCCACTGTAAACCTGATTACTCTCGTCATATTGATCATTTTCAATTGAGTTGTGTGTGGCGAGAGCCCTGAGCTAGACACGAGAAAACCCTCCATTTTCATTACTTTGCTTTAATGAGCTGTTCCCCACAATCTGTGATCAGTCTTCCCCTGAGCTCTTAAGAAGCTGCGCGCTTCAGGGCTGAAATAGCTGAATAGAAAGAGTGGGCATTGTCTCTCTTAAGCAAGTCGTGAAATTTAATGCCATTTAAAGGCAACAGTCACTGTAAGGTAAGCCAGAACTCTCGCTCCCACATACATATTAAGTGGTTTACTTTTTCCACCTACAGTCATCGAGTTTTGTTTTTGTTTTGTGTTTTTTTTTGACTGGGGTATCCCGGATTCTCCCAGTGCACAGAAAAAGACTCAGCATTTAGAAGCTAATCGGTACTAAGGCAGTATTTTTGACACAGCAGCAGGCAGTTTTGGTTTGTTGTTTTTTTAAGCTCTGACGAGAGTGCTGAATGCGTTGTGACACATGATGGTAAAATGTGTGTTTTATGTCCCTGGGAGAGAATTGGAAATGGACCCCTTTTCTCCTTAATATGCTGACAGCTTTGGGGGGTTAGGCACATCTGTCCTCCTCCACAGCTTCCCATGAGAGTCCTCGCATTTCTGATTTCTCCCCAGGCTCAGCACTTCATGCTCAGTGTGGGCTTTGTCACTGACGCAGGCGAGCGAGAGAACCTCACTGGTATCTGAAAAATGATGATGATCAGCATCCCTCACCCTATCCAGAACCTTTTGTGCTAAAACTCATTGTTGACGGCCCCGGGAAGAGATTTGGTTTGTGCAAAATCCTCAATTTCTGTTATTTGACTAATTTAGACAGTGCATGCCAGGAAATGCAGGTAAAGACTGGAGGCAGAGGCACATTAATTGCTTCTTTCTGACACGTTGTGGCAGACCTCCCCTTAATATACATTTTCCAGCATGTTTGTGTCAGATTGGTTGCATCCGGGGTACTCGGCAGGGAAAGTTGCAGAATTTCAGACTGGGATGCTGCATAGGAACAAACGGATTGCAGTAGAGGGGTTTCGTGTTTGTGAGTTTTGGTGCAACATCGAGTGGTCTGAATGTGTCGCGTGTCGATGAGCAACCTGGTAACCGCCAATTTTACTATAACTGACATTTCCGGAACCACCTCTGCACAGGTGCAGATTTGAATGCAATCAAACTGCTATCAAAATTCCATGCTTCCTATTCATTGTTTATGGAAGCAGCTGTGCAGTGCATTCTGGCATTTTCAGCACGTGCATGTCCAAACTTTTGACTGATACTGTATATGCACAGAAAATTGTATTACGCAGAATTTTACATAATTTAGATTCAGATTGCAACCACAACCAAGATTTTAAACAGAAGTTCAGAAATTCCTCCACTCATAGTGATGTGTTTTCTGCAGGATGGTGATTTAAGTGCATATTTGCATAAGCATTGGCAACCTTGCTTTTATATTGGCATATAATCACAATGTAACCAGTTGAGTCGAGTCCTCTAGTTCAAAGGGACTCAGAGCAGGTGAGCTGTGTTCATTAGTGCAGACTGACAGTGTGTGTTGGCAATCTGTCTGCGTTTTTAAGTTAAACATTTGTAAGTGTTCAGTTGAAGTTTAACTGGGCTAAACTTGCAGTCGGAGTGATTGCAGTCAGTCTGCAATCACTCTCAGACAGCGATTGCTTGGAGGCAGATTGCCTCCTACGAGGCGACCCATGCCTCGTTTTAAGGGTGTTACATGCCTAGCCTCTGGGCCGCTTGCAATCAGTCACCTAATGCCAAAACAAAAAAATATCTGTGCAATCACTGAGCAACTGCCAGGTATTTTTCCTAGTTGCAAGGAGGTTGCTATCCTATTTCTATTCTAGTGTGACTGAGGCTTATTAAAAGACATGGCTATTTTGGAGCTTGCTCTAAATGGTAAGAACATGAGAAAAAAATATATTTTTGGTGTGAAACAGCTGCCTTCAGTCTCTGTCCCAAAATAATCTCACGAAAGCCTCAAAGCTGCTCCTTCGAACAAAAACGGGACTAAATCCCAACCTGAAACTTCCACATTTGAGCATCAGCAGCACCGCTCCAGAAGCATCAGAGCCATAGCCTTAAGATGACTTTTCTTTGTAATTTCAAAATGTTTTTAAATTTACATTTACGGTGAAGTTTTAATACCAAGCTGAGTGTCTGTATTTCTTAGATACCTGCTGAATCAGACATCAGCAAGAGCCAGTCACATGCATCCAAAGCGAGAGAGTTGCACCTCGCCAGCGTGAAAAGATTGATGAAGCCAGCAGAGTTATGCAGCCCTGTGTTTGAAAGAGGCCTTGAAAACATGCCGAGTTTTGCATGCATTTGTGCACGTTTCGGAAGTCTTGTTATTCAATCAAGTCATGATGGAATGTAAGAGAGCAAAGACATAAGGTGGTGACAGGTTGTATTCCCACCTAAGTGACCTAACAGGATGTACTCATTCAAAGTGTAGAGGAGCTGTATGAAAACAACACTGAGCTGTCGGTTTCAGATTAGAAAATAACACTCTGATATAGTAAAGATAATAGAGGAAGAGGGCGACACTTTGTTTAAAAGCACTTTAACCCTTATGAGGTCGACAGTTTACCGCTGGGGCCACCAGTCTGTCAAAAAAGGTCACGCTGAACCTCAAGTGTGCAACGGGTGCTTATCATTAGCTCTGCTTCACACTGTGTCCTTGACATTTTGGCACCATAACCATCTGAGACGATACCAAAAAAATGCTTTTCTTTTTTTTTCCCTCACACCTTTTGTTCATCATCTTCTTTCTCACTTTGTGCCTCTCTCTTTGAAACGGTTTCCTCCTGGAGAACTGAGGAAATGCTCTGCGTGAAGGGTCCAGGGGAGAGAAAAAGACTGAAGCTCAGTTAAAGGGCAGTTGGTGAGAAGCGAGGCCGTTCAAATGGCATCTCGGGTTGCTGGGTTAAAAGTGGAGGAAAGTGCCATTAGTGTTGGGTTTCTGTGAAAGTCCACACATCGACTGCTTCGAGGACTCGCGGTGGAGGATTTATTGCCCGTTGGGTCTTCAAAATGGCACCATACAGTGCAGAGGAAGTTCAGGTGATGACCACATTCAACCTCTGTGGTTTAAACAGTCACTTTATAGTTTTGAACCTGCTTGTTCGCTGACCACAGGCTGTGGCACTGAAACACTTGTGTATCAGTGCAGCAGTAGCTGTGCTGATGTCTTCCTCCCCCCTTCCAGCGCACTGCAAACTGGTGGGCTATTGTCTTGCTGTACAAGGCAGTTTGCTCACTGACACCCGTGGGTTACAGAAGGGTGCAGTGGTAAATACGGGCAGTGGAAGGCTGGCACAGGCTGCTTATCACCCATAGAGCCTTTGACAAAGCAAGGCCTCAATCCCACAATGCCATTCTCGGCCTGCACCCGTAACAAAGAGCTCTCTGAAGCTCACATCGTACGCCCTCTTTCACCCTTTTGACCCTGATGCACTTTGTCCTTTCTGGCTTTCTGTAATTAAATTTTGGGTTAGAAGTGCTTAGAAATATATTTTTGTCTGACACATGGCCTACACATGCTGTGAGTTTGTGAGTTGTAGTCAGAGTTCACTGAAAAATGTCATTTTTAGCCTTTTTCAAGTGTGCGCCTTTTGTCATGGACTGTAGTGCAGGAAGACTACACTTCTGTGTTTAACAGAAGGTTCAGTTTCTCACAACCAGATAAGGGTGAAGTGAGCAGCTGGGAAAGTATTGAGAAGCTTCTTTTTCTCAGAGCTGCGCATGTAACCTCACCTACTACAAGTTCAAATACAGAAGAACCTTTCTTGCTCCCGGCAGATTGTTTCTCCACTTGAAAAAGAAACGCTTCACTACACTTTGCACTCCTGCTATAACATAAATGCTGTATTTTCCCAAAAAAAATTTCTTGTGCTGCTTACATAAAGAAGCTCTTAATAAACGGCACTATCACAACGCAGTGGCACTCACAGATATCCTCCAGAACATCACAAATTTAGTGTGTGTTCGCGCAGTATTTGTGAAAATACTCTGCATACGTTGCCGCACCGCCACGACTCTTTTAGCTGATATAACCCCGACAGCTGCCCTTGAGCCTTATCACATGCAAATAGATCAGAGCTCGAGGGCTTCAGGAAAGAAGAGTTTGTCTTCAGGGTGGACTACATCAACAGAATTCTGCAAAAATTGGTGATGAGGGCTCGGCTGGAATCTGGGTGTTTTTTGTTTTTGTTGCCGAGCTACGTAACCTCAAGAGGAAGTTGAACTCGGGTCACTGCATGACATCAACTGCTCCTAGAAGCATGCAGTAAAGAGAGGACAGTTTGTGCAGGGAAACGGTGCTGATATTTTTGGAGAAAGCTGCACACGGAATCTCTTCTTCTGCTCGTGCTCCCTGCAGACTCTGTTACTACCAGCTGTTGGCCTCGAGCAGAAGGAGATAGCACTACTATTCTTCATTACATAATAATAACAGTGCTACACTAGCATGCAGAAAATGTCCTGCGCCCCCCCCCCCCACACACACACACCCCCACCCCTTTCCCCTCAGATAGAAGTCTGATGACTGTACACACTGTACACAAGGACTTGTTCCTAATATGGACAGTGCAGTGTACAGTATTTGGAGCGAGTAGGGTGGCATTTAAAACCGGAAGGTTGGAGATACAGAGTATGAATGTAAACAGCTGTTTGAAGCTGTTTAAGTCAACATCTGTCCTCTTGAGCAAGAAAACTCTTACTAGGACAGCTGACACACACACACACACACACACACAGGGAAACACTTTTATAACAGAGAGCATGCATTTTGGTGCCAATCCCTTCGCTTCTCCTCTCACTCCCCCTTGTCGTCTTCTTCTCGTCCCTTTTAATATCTATCTGTAAAAGGCCTTTTGAGCACAGCTGCTTTGTACAAAGATTTTTTTATTTTTTGGCAAAGCCAAATTTCCTGGTTGCAGCGGCACACAGAAGTGCACGACATCTGACTCTGGTGCGTTCGGGAAGCATCTCCTGACTCAAACACCGGCTCGATGTGCTCAGCTCTCTGACGGGTGTCGGGCAGCGAATGCCGTGCGATATGTGAGCTGGTAAATCTAGACGAGACTTCACGTAATCCCCGCCCGCACGTGGGAATGTCGTCTGCGGCCCCTCAGTCGGCAAACAGCAGTGTAAACAGGTGGAATAACACAAGCGGGGTTTGTGTTTCTTTGTGAATATACAGTATAGTTGCGGTGAGCAGGGCGCACAAGTGTTACCCTATCAGAGGTCAGAGGTTTATAGCCCTGATAGGGTTTTGTATAAAACAGGGACTGCATTTCTTTCTTTAGGGAGATTACCTTTCCCAAGTTGACTCATTGACTTGTGTTTGCTTTCAGACATATCTGGAAACACTCCTTAGTCTGACGCCGATGGATAAATCTTGTTGGTACAAAGCAGCCACATTTAGTCTGTACTGCAGCCTACCTCGTTTAACAAGTAGTCCAGCCAGTAGTTGAATTGGTGCTTTAATTAAGACTTCATAATCAATAAATTCAATTCATTTATTGTCTGTCTTGGCTATAATTGGAATTAATGTTTTATTTTATTTTTATAACCTCTTTTGCGTTTTCATGCACTGTTGTTTCAGTAGCTGTCAGTAAGGTTGGGCAGCAGAATGATGTACACTCACCTGGCACTTTACCGGGTCCACCCTGTTCAAACAAATGCACTCTGATACAACAGTCAGAAGGTTTGACTCTTCAGTTTGTGTTTGCTTTTCATGGAGGAGTTGATGTGTATCAGTGTGAAACTTCTGCAGTTAAATATATAAAGGCATTTATAAAATGCTGTTTTTAAATATGCAAATATAGCTTTAACTGCCCCGCCTTTTGCCCAGTAACCGCTAAGATGAGTGTCTCACGCCTCACCGCTCACTCCAGTCTGACCTGTCTCGTCTTTCTTCACTACTGTTGTTTTTCTGAAATGAACGCGTACAGATCATTTGCATCGTTTTTTTTTTTGTTTGTTTTTTTTCCGCCCCCACCTGAAGCAATTATGCAAAGTACATTTGCATTCCTTGCCATGTCATTTTAGTGTTTAGCTGTTGACATTTAAGTCAGTTTGAATAGTTAATTCTCCCTGACAGGTATAAGCAAGGCAAGTTTATTTATGCAGCTCATTTCATACACACAAGAATGCTTTAAAAATGGACAGATTTTAGTTTTAAAATGAAATTTCGTGTATTTATATAGCTCCAAATCATAGCATAGCAATCATGAGCATTAGAGAGCAAAGCCCAACAATCTTCAAGTTTTTTCTCTGCATTGCTCGAGGGCTGCTGCACTTAAATGACTTTCCCTTTGTGTGCTTTCTGTTTTGTTTGGCAGCTTTTCGACCGAGTGAGGGAGGAAAACCCCAATTTCCACCAGAAGATCGTCCCAGTCAGCAGCGAGCTGACGCAGCCCGGCCTGGCCATCAGCCCGGAGGACGTGGAGAGGCTCACCGCCTGCGTCAACGTCGTCTTCCACTGCGCCGCCACCATCCGCTTTGACGAGCCGCTCAAGTGAGGACCGCGTGGTTTATAGGCACTTTTTACTCTCCCTCCGCAATGAACGCACAGACCCCTGCTGTCTTTGTTCTGCAATTGAACCTCATTATAATCCCGTGCCACTTAACACAGTATATCTGTATTGCCAGGCAAATGCTGCTTGTAGCGGGAACTTACTATTGTGAGCGAGCACTCCAGAGGATATGCAGCTCATTGAGCAAAGCTGTATTGTGTCACGTCAGTGACACAAAGAGGAAGTGGAGCAGGATGAGGATGTGAAGAAATCAACTGTTTTGTGCAAAGTAACATTTGCCTGTAAGACAATAGGTGGTTCCTCTTTTATTCAGGGAGCGGTGTGTTCGATAGATTCAGGGTTGTTTCCGTTAAACGAGTCGGTAATGAGCTACTCAGTCGGTGGGAATTGATTGTGATGTGTTCGGAGGCTCCTGTATGCTCTGACGTCCATGTGATGACATCCAGCTTGTTATTAGACTACGAGGACCTCGGGCGACTCTAGAGTTGTTGAATCCTGATGTGAGCAGTGCATTGCAGTGTGCTGTGGTGACCTAGTTATATTTTACTCCTGTGGATAATGTGCTGATGCTCTCCTCCAACCAATCAGTCCTGCAGCTTCCTGTTAGAAGCAGCATCAATCCATCCTATAAAGTGTGTGTGATCCTGCCTTTATTGCTGCTGCTTTCAGTACTGGAGAAATTAAGAAAATTACAAGTGGAAGGTTGCCGTCGTTATAGCGTCCGTCTGTCTGTGAGGTTTTACCTTTCCACTGGTCTCAGTTTGAGATCAATTTAAGTGAAGGTGATGGGTGGAGAAAGGAAAAGATTAAGCCCTTAAATCTTAGTCTTTTTTTTTTTGTTGTTGTTCACACACATGTTGACCCCAGGTGGTGATCCTGGTATTCACAGATTAAATCTTCAACTTCAGCTGTTTTAAGCAGTAAAATTCCTCCCGAGAAAAGAGAGTAGGACCACCTCCTCAGCGTGTTCGCAGCCTCCACATGCATGGGTGTGTGTAGGTAGATCATTTGACTGAGGTGGTGCTGGGCTGCTCCCTGAAGGTGGGTGTCTTGTAGGCAGGGCGGTTTGAGTGACAGCTCAGTTAGGACAAAGCTGCTGCGCACACATTCATATCGATCTCTCGTGTCCCGATGTGGCTTTCTGACTTACTTTCCTATCGCTGCATGTGTTGCTTCACCATCGTTCTCTCCGAGTGGCTTTCATTTTCTTTTTTTTCTTCCCTTCATAAGGCTTCACCGTTTCTCCCCCTCCCCTCGTTGTCGTCTCAAAGTCATTATTCTTGTCTAGCGGCCGGCAGCCTTGTAAGCGGTGCAAGGCCATGAATCAGATGACTCTGCTAAAGGCTCGAGAGTCGGTCCATGGCTTTTCAGCCTGACACCTCAGCCGGTCTTCATCCTGTGCAAGTCTTTATCCCCACTTAAAGGTTCATTCCTACTTATTGAAACTTGGATATTAATCTTGAGCTTATTTCCAGTAATCAAAACATTGCTAAAACTAATGTAATCTAGGAGTGCAGAGAAATCTTAAAGGGGCAGTTCAGCTTAAATAATGGTCTATTTATCCTGCTGCATTGTTTTGGTGTGAATTGAGATGCCTCTTTCTAGAAATCATAACCTGGTTAAAAGTGGGGGATAAAATCCCATGCAAACACCATTGGACGGAAAAATAAGCTCCCCTCTACCCCAAAGCAGTGGCTCGTGCTCGTAACGACCTCTGACAGGATGTAAACATTCCCGGTATCCTCCCCTCAGCTTGAGCTGTAATATGAGGTAGCTGCTAGGTTTCTTTCTACATCTAAATATAGAGCATACAAGAGCATACAAACCATAAGAGGCCTGTGTTTACGGACTTGGAGCATTCTCTGAAGGACCCTGATCCTTAAGGAGAATGGTCCGAAAAAGGAAATATCCAGCGAGCTTTGCATGAAAATGCCTTGTTGATTCCAGAGGTCAGAGGAGAATGGCCACACTGCTTCGAGCAACAGTCACTTAAATAACCTCTCATTGCAACCAAGGTATGCAGCAGAGCATCACTGGATGCACGACACACTGGACCTTGAAGCAGCACCGGAACAGGAAACTGAGGCTACACTTTACACCGGCTCACCTAAATTGGACATTTGAAAACTGCTTCGATTTCTGCTGCAACATTCAGATGGTGGGGTCAGAGGTGTAAACAGCATGGACACGTCTTGCCTTGTAAGGGAGTCGATCTAGTTTGTAGTGCCAGTAAAATCGAGAAAAGGGTGAAGATCTCAATAAATTAAAACCTAAATATAAAAGCTTAAGGACGGATTTATTGTGTCTGTCCTTGTAGCAGCAGAGCATGACAGAGAAAGTGCTTTGATATTGTCAATCATTGTGGCATCATGTGTGAATATCTGTCACAGTGATGTAAAAAAAAATAATCATATTTTTAGCTGGTAGTTTCTGATGAGTGCCTCTACTGGTCTGTAGTTGTTGCATCTGAATTATAAGCGCAAAGATGGGTGATGAGTCAGGTGCAGGAAGGGGCACAGTGGTGCCTCCATCTTCCCTCTGCTGGCGTGACGACCTGCATATGGTCCCAGAAGGTGGAGGGACGATGGCACGCTTAAGCTCGTCACCGTCAGAGTCCTCATCGTCCTTCTGCTGCCGACAGCCTGACCGCACCTGAGTCGTGCCACTGGATCGTTCGCCCACAGCTCTCTGCCTCTCGGTTTTCGTGCGACCTCATGATCACCACCCACACTGAGCCGGAGAAGCAACATGTCATGCAGCGTTTGTTGAAACTGACCAGCGTTTCTCGACTTCGCTTTTGGGCAAAATGGACTCTGCATGTTGTTGTTGTTCTGCTGCAGAGCTGACACACATCCACAGCTGAAGGCTGAGGTTTACCAAGTGAAATGTGTTGTGTGGGTGGCCTACAGGAGGATTATCAATCACATGTGGGTTCAGCTTTTTTTTTTCTCTTCTGCCAGTTAGAATTTTCTTTTCTCATTTCTTTAGGAACACCTTTTTTTAAACAGCAAATGTCACCTTCTTAATTGTTGTTTTTGCATTAATTAGAGTTGTAAAAACGTGCCTCCTTTTCCCAGACTCAGCGGGATGTAGATTTTCTTTTTATAGAGCTAAGGCGAGACAGGTGAGGATGCCAATTATAGGGTTCATTGCCAGAATAAAGATTGCAACATGAAGTGTGAGGGGTTAAGGTAAGCGTGGCAACGAACGAATGGATGAGTGAGAAATGAGAGGGTGTTATCAGTGGAAAGGAAACCAGGTGTGGAAGCTAACAGAGAGAGGTATACAGTGGCTGACTGCTTATTTGAGCTCTGAGGAGGCCTACACAGGTGAGCCCATGTTTACCCTGCAGGTAGAGCAGAGAGGGAGGAGGCTGTAACAGGCTTAGTCTCTCTACACAACATAGATTCGGGGAATTTTTAATTACAGCACTTTTTTCATCACTACAACACAAGAATCTGGTAGACTTGTACAAATAAACTCACTCAAATGACAGATTGCGTCGTACTTTTGTTTACATTTGAATTTATTACACATGCGGCACATTGAGATCAATGTTTTTTTAAAATCAAGGATAGATGCCTGTTATTCATTCTTTAGCAGCTTTTTCCCTTGTTTCTAATAATTTAATATGAGCTTTTATTAACCCCACACACACACACACACACACACAAAAAAAAAGCAATTAGGAGACATAATGTGAGCTCTGGGAAATTGTGATGGATGCATTTCATTTATTAAACTATTGTGTAATTAATAACTCCATTAATTTCTCTGCATTTGTTCTCATTTTATGTTGCTCGGGGGATTTTTCCGTCTTCAGAGGAACACTTTCTTTCGCTTCTCCTTACGCACTCCTGGCATGTAATGTAGCTGTACCATTTTATTGATCCAGTTAATAGATTTGTTGAGGATGCTTGGTTTGAAACAGCAGAATAATTGCGTTGGTCAGAATTGCAAGTGTTTAAGGAGAGGGGAAAAGGTCGACCAAAAAGGAGCAACAGGTCATCACACATAAAAATGCATTTGTTTAGTTGTACGATATTGCTCAGGTCAGTGCTCTGCATTGGTTCAGAGCCACAGTAGATCCTGTAAAGCTCAGTCTTGGCTTTATGAGGGTTATTGCGAGCTGAAGAGTAAGAACGATGAGGCTAACACACCTGAAAAAGGAGCAGATGTCGTTTTTTTCCTCCCAGTTCTCATTCAGTCTTCACCTCTTCAGTTCCATTTAATGCCTCTCCATCCTGCCATGTGACTCTGCTCCAGCTTGAAATTATTTTTTTGCAAATTCTCTCCCATTTGCAAATTCACATTTGAATGGAACACTCAGTCATCAGCAAACAAACGCTTATGCAAGCAAATGCAAAGATATTAGCAGTGTGTCAAACACGCTCGCAGGCTTTCCCTGCTCACGCTGAACCTGAGCACGCACACACAAACCTTTCCCTCCCACACACCGACTCATTTGCACACCCTTTCCCTCCCACACATGCTCCCGGAGACGCACGCTCTTTAACGCTGTATGCATCTCTCTCCTCTCCTGCAGACACGCCCTTCAGCTGAATGTGATCGCCACACAGCAGCTCCTCAGCCTGGCCCAGCAGATGCATCACCTTGAGGCCTTCATTCACATCTCCACCGCCTATGCAAACTGCAATCGCAAGCACATCGATGAGGTCATCTACCCGCCGCCCGTCGAGCCCAAGAAACTCATAGACTCCCTTGAGTGAGTGGATGAAGAGGTTTTGCTCTGCATTGTCACAGAATTACTTCCAGTTGGGCTTGATTCATGTGGAAGTTATAAGGTTTGCATGAAAGATCAATAAATAGTTAGTGAATAAAATATTTCATCACACTGGAAAAGGCTGCTCATTTTAGTGAGCGAGTCCAATAAGTATGAGGAAAGAACAAATAATCCAGTCATTCACAACATATCCAGCTGAGGCCAAACTCTGGGCATGATACCAACACAGATCTCATCCATCCACTTGCATTCAGCAGTCAACCTGGACCGGGATAAAAGCAGGAATGTGCAGAAAAGAATTTCATTATTATCTGCCCGTTTTCACACCTGTGCACACATTTGGCCAACTGTCTGTAAAAAAAGGGGCTTTATTGTCACATTGCTCCATGCATGATGTTACAAAGGTTGAGCAACATGTGAATATTTCATTGTGAAAAGAGGTTTTCTTTGCTTTTTTGTTTTGTTAACTGTTCAAAGGCAATCAGCTGAACACCAGTAAGTTCTAGTAAGAGAAACGATAAAGAGTTCGAAGGTTTTGGTGCTGATGCAAAGAGGTTTCTGTGTTTTTTGCACTAGATTCATATTTTAGTCTGGACCTGACACTTCCACGTGCATTTGGGTTGCATAGTGGCTTGCAGGGCAGCTTTAAATGTCCACGTCCTCTAGGGAATTTATCTAAAGGTTGTGTAGAAGTATCAGCTGAGCCACCAGCTCATGTACAAAGATTAGAGGGTAAGTTTAACCTCATTTATTTGGCATTGTTTTATCAGTAAAATAACACTTGCAGTCACCTTAAACTGCTGGTGTGTGAATATAGTAAGGTTACTTTTGTTTTAATGCCCTTCCAAAGGCCTGGCATCAAAGCTTGTTGGCTGAATTATAAAAAGCAGGCTGCAAATCACTTTGTACTGCTGAACTGCTTTTTCACAAACCTACATCTTCGAATGTTCTGCAAAACAAACCTGCCACAGACCAGCCACGTCGTAATGAATCTAAAACGGTGCCAAAATAAGTGCTGGTTTATGTTTCGAATGCGTGCTTTGTGCTGAAGCGTCCCGCGTGCTTTATTTCTCTGACTTCAGGTGGATGGACGACGGCATCGTGCAGGACATAACGCCGCGGCTCATCGGCGACAGGCCCAACACGTACACCTACACCAAAGCCCTGGCTGAGTACGTAGTGCAGCAGGAGCAAGACAAACTCAACATTGGCATTATCAGACCCTCCATAGTGGGAGCCAGTTGGCAAGAGCCGTTTCCTGTGAGTTCATTGAATACTTTTCTACTTTTATTAAAAAAGTAATCAAAATCCCTGGTATCCACAAAGTTTCATGAAGTTTGGTAGTTTTTGATCTTGCTGAGAGACGAACCACACTTCCACCTTGGCTCTCGCTTTGGCAAAATAATTTGCATACAATTAGTGACACAGCGACTGACATCACTCATTGGGTTGTGGACTACGTTTTCTTTTAAATGCACTTAAACAAAAGAAGGAAAACTGCACAAAACAACAAAGATGCAGGTCAAAAACCAACATGTGCTGTTACAGTCGTGGCTCATTCTCCCGCCTGCGGTAAATGTTAATCTACATGTTGGATGCCCGTTTTTAGAAGCCTTCCTCATTACGTGTCCTCCTGCCACAGTAAAACAAATTGAAATAAGATATTGATCAGCCTAATCCTGCGTGGGTCAGCACCGCTCCCCTGTGGCTTTTATCTTAAGTGGACCAGGATTAAAGCAAATTGGCTGATGTCTGTGCTGAAGACCTGTGTTTTCCACACGAGTCACCTTTCATCAAGCCAAACAGCTGCTGTGATGGGAGAGGTCGGGCACATGACAAGGACAAAAAGGGGATACAGAGGGAGTAGAGAAATTTTAAGAGGTGTGTGTATTTTTGTGTTTTAGCAGAAAGGCAACAGCTGATTCTGTATTTTTGTTTTTACTGTTTGTAGTCAGATGAGAAGTGTGCATTTTTTCTGAAAGGCTTCTCATTAGAAAAAGAAAAAAGGTAATGTGAAGGGCTCAAAGATGATGCAGCACGAATAAAATACCTTTCATGTGGAGTCAGGAAATGTAGGCCTTGTGTTTGTGCGCTGGGACTGTTGGATGCCACTGGCTCTGTGCTCAGCCTGCAGTTGTAAGCTCGGCCTGGCAGCGACTCTTCAAAAGACCTCACTCACGCTTGGCCCTGCAATCGCCTTGGCAGCCCGTGCCAGCAGGCGAGGTGGGGGGATGGGGGATGGGGACAGCGTGTTTGTGTTGATGCGTTTGTGTACATTTATAACCACAATGTGCATCTGTCATTCGGGGAGTTGGTGCGTTTGGAAATCTCCCATTTAACCCAGCATGCCATGCAAAATGTCAGTTGAAAGATGCATGTCCATCTTCAGCCTGGCACGAAGCCATCAACAGATTGCCACGCTAAAAACACCCCTGGCCCTAGAGGCCTACTCATCTTCTGTGCGCCTTAGCTGCACCAGAGCATATTATTAGACTGAGGATGAGGCTCCTCTCTGACCACATAATGAATCCACAGTCCCGCACATTAGAAACTGCTGCAGTCTATTAGCAGTGGTTTCATCCATTTTTAATGGTATCTAATTGAAGCTGACAATCCTTGCTTCACTGTTCTCCCACCACAGGAAGCAACATAACCCCGAACATCTGCTTCAGCACGCATAAACACAACCACACATGTGCTGCTGTTACCATTATTAAATGATTGTTGTTTCAGTAATTGAGACTCCCCCCTCTCCCCCCCCCCCCCCCCCCCTTCCCCCCCCCCCCGCTTGCTCC
>VOQJ01017835.1:29286-39944 GCA_015052665.1 Apistogramma diplotaenia | reverse complement strand
AGATAGAGAAAAAAAAGAAAAAAAAAAAAAAAAAAAAAAAAAAAAATAATAAAAAAAAAAAAAAAAAAAAAAAAAAAAAAAAAAAATTTTAAAAAAAAAAAAAAAAAAAAAAAAAAAAAAAAAACGGGGAAAAAAAAAAAAAAAAAAAAAAAGAAGAAAAAAAATGGCAACATTTTTATAGAGTAAATATGAAGCTACGCTCAGCAATGGAAACCAATGGCACAATATCACAGCAAAATGTTTTAAGACTCAAGTGCATCATATTACTCAAATAGGGCATGATTTAAGCACAATGTCACACTGAAAGAGCTTTTTTTTTAAGCAAACACTTATCTTTTGGTCACAGTTGAAGGACTATTTTCATTTTTCCTCTCCTTTTTTTTTAATTTATGGGGCTGTCATATTCCATTAGGATGCTTTTTGTAAGAACAAACACCAGCTCTTGCACTAACATGCTTTCTTCTACAGAAGGCATGTCTCAAACCCCACGTTGCTCCTTTAACAAAAAGGGAGGGAGAGACTTTATCAATATCGACTCCCTTGTGTTTATGAAACAGCAGTTCGTGATAATCAAACCTGGTTTTGCTTTAGAGCACTTTGTCACCTTCTGAATAAATTGTATAGCAGTGAGGGCAGAATCTCGGGTTTTTTCGAGGGAGGCGAGACGTTTTCTGTCGTCAGACTCGCTTTGAAATTGAACACGTGCAAAAAGAAACTGGCACAAGTTGAATGTTGAAGGTTGTCACTTCCACCGTAGCCATCAATGACCCCAAACAACACCTAAACTCAGCATTGCAAAAAAATCCTCATTATATTAATATTACACATCCCCTTGTATAGATGCAAAGTGCAAAAAACTGAATTGGTATAGTAAAGCTCATAAACATAACAGATAAAAAAAAAAAATCCATAGAAGTACAGAGAATGATATCAGTGTAGGAGCCTAAAAAAGCATGCCGGCAACCTCTGAATCTCTAACAAGTAGATAAAACAAGTCACGTGATATTCTTTTTTCCTTAGGACTCAGTTTAAAATGTGTCTTTGAAGCTAACATAAATGAGTCAAGCTAGTAAGATGCTACCGCTTTCTTGCCTATAGCTGGAAGTATTTTACTGGACTGTAACATAAGACCCAAAAAAGGGAGGGGAGGGGAAAAAAAGAAGAAGCAAACAACCATCAACACAACTCTTAACACCAAAAGCCTCTTGGGACATTATTTACAAATGAAGCTGTCATGCTTTTGTAAGGGGTCCATTTAAAAGCTATCATTACACAAATACAACAAGAACATTTTTGTTTAATTTTTTTTTCAATACTATCATATCTGAAGGCAAAGTCACAAATAAGAGTTTGAATGGATTCTTTGGAGATGGAAATAAACACAAAGTGGGGAGACGTTAGAAAGGAAAGGATGGAGGGGTTCATGAAAACACAACTCTCCATGCTCTAGAGTGTTATCCTGTTCTTCCAAAGAAGGAAAAGTCAAAGGACACAATAATAAACTGTATTTAGAGTCAATTAATTTTATACATGGAGCTCGAAATGTCTTGCGATGACTTTCAAAGGACGGTCATACAGGCATTTAGCTTGTATTTGATGGTCTTGGGCTGGGGTTAAAAGCTAATTTGAGGAGGAATAAGGATGAGGAATGAAGGGAGTAGCGGGCATTCTGACAGGAGGGCAGAGTAACAAGTCATTTCTTTAGTCTATTATTGTAGAGAAGGGCATGTTTTTATGGAGGTTCGGGTTCTGAGAGTGTCGGTTGCGGCTGCGTACAGAGCTGAACACCATGTTGCAACCGGGGATTTTGCACTTGTGCATTTCGCGTAGGTGCACAGTCTTGTAGTGCACACGCAGGGTCCCTTTGTTGCTGTACATTTTGTGGCAGATGTTACAGAGGATCCCGCTGCTGCTGCCATTACTGCCTCCAGAGGAAGAAAGGAGGAATGGTGAGGAGGAAGGGTCCATCCCCTCACTTTGTCCATCTTTTAATTCTCTTGTCTTATCCCGATATCTCCCTTCAGCCCGCTCCTCGGCACGCTGGGAGAAGTCCTCTCCCTCGCTGTTGCCCTCGTCCTCTTCTCCCTCCTCCTCCAGGTCATCCAATAGGATGCCCTCATCACTGCCCTCGTCTGACTCATGTGAGGAGTGGACGCTGCTGCTCGATTGAACACTGGATGCGGTACTCAGGTCCAGAACCATGTAGTCGTCTGGCTGGCCTCGGGAGAAGCCGTTGGTGTGGTGGTTTCTAAGGTCTTGGTTAAGAGGATGGTGATGATAGTCATTGCTTATGGGGGAATGGGCATGGTGGTTCAGGCCGGTAGGCCCGAAGCTGGCACCTCCGAGGCCCATTCCGGCCATAGGGTCCAAGCCCATGTAGTGTCCAGCATAGATCTTGGCCAGTAACTCAGCTCGCAGGTCCTTGGGCAGTGGCGTGAGTTGGGGGTCCAGGACAATGTCGTCCAGCTCTTTGGTCAGCAGTTTGCGGTGCAGGTTGATGTTGGAGCTGTGCCTAATGTGGGGGGACAGAGACATGAGTCAGAACGCTGCCAGTCTATCAAGAATGTAGATTCATCTCAAATGCAAATACCAACACGGTCGAAATACATGTATTTGCATTTTCAGTCATATATTTTGGATACTGTCAAGTTATTTTACTTCTGTGAAATGGTACCAAGCTTTAGAGGATTCAATATCTTTGGAACCACTCTGTAATTATTGTTTCTGCCAGGAAAGGTACAAAAAGACTCGCACAGAGACAGAGATCCATCCGATAGCTCTCCACTGAAAAAGAGTACTAACATAGCAATGAGAGAGAGCATCCTGCTAGTGTTTACCACTGTCAGCATGTCTGCACTGCACAGCCCTCAAATCCAATAGAGTCTGACTCAATTAAATACTCCACCATATTGAATGGGAGTTTATCAATTGATTCGAGCTGTGGTAATGTGATAATCGAGGGGAACTGGATAGCATATTAGCACTAGGCCCTGACAGGATTATCGCATTCGTTCCCTATTGGAGGTGGCTTAATCGAGCACCTCAATGAACATGTCTTTATGTAGCCCTGGATTTAATTAAGATGGGCATTTTTCCCAAACACAAGGTGCTACAGCTGATGAAAGAAACCAAGTAACAAGTGCCATGCTTAAGCCAGGATACAATTAGTGGGGATTTCAGTTAGCGCACAAGGCCATGCTAGATGATGCAAAGTGAAATGAGCTCGAAAAACAAATGCAGTCCCTTTATTCTCTTTATTCCCTTTTAAGCTCCAATTTCACAGTTGCAAAGTGACACTATGGAAAAAGGGGGACCCACAGTACACACGTCACAATAAAACTGTATAACACAGAAAAGAAATTTAAGGAACCAATGACCAGCGTCTTATATATAACATACACAAGGTCTACTCCTCTCACATCAGGCCAGCAGTTAAATAAAACAAAAAATATGCAATCACTAAGTGCCTTTAATGTGAAGGGTTTCCATGCAGGGAGGGCACATATGTGTAAAACAACACAAAAAATAAAAAGAAAAGAAAAAAGGTCATCCTTAGCAGGACGGGCAAAAATGGAGTCACAATGGATAGTAGAGCTTACCAGCAGTGGCAGGGTTGATGCAGTCAAAAAGGGTCCCTTTCCTTTAATTATTTACTTCCCTATCCGACATTGTCCTGCAAGAGGTAAAAATACATTCATTTGTGGGACCCTTTTCTGTGAACCAAGCAACCAGGAGCCCGTCCACTCGAGCATCGTCAGCATTGTGGAGTGCGTGGCAAATCGATTGGCCGTGGCTGTCACTGCATGTGCGTGTGCGCTTATGTCTGTTTGTGTGTATGGAAGAAACAGAAAATGTGCTATTTCCACGTGCAGTGATCAAAAAGACTTTGTCTGGGGTTTTTTTATACAGTTGCACCCGTGTGCTGTTAACCGATGGCTAAAATACGGGAGTCGCGATTCAGTGTCTTTGGCGCTCGATCCCCGCCTCTCAAACGCATGTGTGCATGTTTGTCTGTGAGAGACCACGGTGTTTCTGTATAGTGCAAAACAAAAAAACACTAATTCATGATCAGTGTGATAAAAAAAATGGCCACAGTT
Organism: Apistogramma diplotaenia; assembly: GCA_015052665.1. Lineage (NCBI taxonomy): Eukaryota > Metazoa > Chordata > Actinopteri > Cichliformes > Cichlidae > Apistogramma > Apistogramma diplotaenia. The sequence continues at coordinate 35,847 of VOQJ01017835.1, read as the reverse complement.
TGTGAAAGGCAGCAACTATAACTGAGATGTGAAGAGGGGCCACACATCCGTTAAGCCTGAGGTTCAGAATGCTCTTGATGATGCTCAGGTAGGCAGGTCCTTTGCAACATGTCTCCATCTGTATTACAACACCTTCTCACTGCTAATAAGCTCTAAATTAACCATGGCTATCTAGTCAAACATACTAGATATCAAGCAGTAAGTAGACTGCAGAATAGCTACACCAAATCCTTATAAGGTTATAGTATGTAAATAAAAATATTCACAATTACCACTAGGATATTTTTTTATCCATTATACTGAAATGTTCAAATAAATTAAGTTGTTACTCATCTGCAACCATTTGAAAAAAATATTGAATTACAAGAACTGGAGAGGAGGAAAAAGAGCCAAGTTCATCTTCATTTTCATAAGCATCATTATTTAACCCTTTTGTTTGCGATGCCTCCTCGTCCTAAATGCTCAACATAAGTCAGCTGAATCCACACACAGTGGACATAATGCCCTCATCCCTTCATTTATCAGATTTAGACTTTATGCCCCATTTCCCACTCCCCTCCGTCCCTCCACCTCCATCACTCCTCTTCACTATGCTCTATTTTTCCTCCCCCAAAACCAACTCCTTAGTTCCCTCCTTCCTCCATCTCCACCTCCCTGTTGGCCAGTAATGTGGCTTGCAAACCAATTTGACAGTCTCATCTTCGCCCAAAAGACGGGGGAGGCCTCCAGAGAGCCCATTTTTGACTGTGCAGAGGAGGCAGAGCGAGAGCGTGCCTGTCCCAATCGGCGTTAATCATCTTTAGGTTCATCTGATGGCCCTTGCCCTTGCTTTTGTGTCAGCGCTTATGTGTGTATATACATGTGTGTATGTTTGTCTAAATGACTCATAATGTGTAAATGAGATAGAAGGCTGAGTGGTATTAAACTGGCACCAGTGGTTCTTTGTCTTTCCTGTCATTTGGGGTGCATTATGAGGTTTTGGGTGTTAGTGGGAGGACAAGAGTTTTAGTAACATTTATCACTCTCTGTCACTGTTATATCTCCTTCGCTCCAGCCTCTCCAGCAGCACACGCTGCACACAGTGATTCGAGTATTCCTGAGGAAATGAGCGAGTAGAAATTAAATATGCATTTGATACCACATTAAAAAAAAACTATTTATTGTACAAGTTTGAGTTTAAACTTGAAATTACTTTCAGTGTTAGAACTCAAATTCTAATGATGACAGTCTGCTTGCATGGGCGTCTCTGTGTTATTCATCTAAGAATAAAATCATTTCCTTTATTCTCCTCAAAATGAATCACAATTAAGCTGTCAGTATAAACCAAAGGGATGTAATGCTTAAAGTTTTTTGTCTTTTATTCAGCAGATAGGTTAATGTAAGTGGTTTTTGCTAACATATTCTCTCTATTAGCAGCATGCCCTTTGTTTATAAGAGACAAAAAGAGAGCTGATTGTGGAGCAGAGGAGCCGGGCCCACATGCTGTGAGGGGACCAAGGGAAAAGGAGGGAGACATAGAGAGGAAGAAGAGGGGAGGAAAGAAACTCTCCAGCATAATTAACCTTCACTCTCTCCATTTGCAGTGGCCCATGCAGGGACCCACGGGCTGCGCATGGCTGCACCATGGGAATGCAAAAGAGGGCGATCACCTGCTTGCTGCTGCAACAAAGAAGGAGCAGGTTAAAATGTTTGGGTGAAGGTTTAAAATGAAAATAGTGTAGGCTGATTTTTTTTTTTTTAAAAAAGTAAGCCAATCTTGTCGCTAGTTAAAAATGATGATTAAAAAGGCTAATAATAGTGATGATTACTGGTACCTGCCTTTCCAGCTGTTAATTATGCAGCTTCTTCAACACTTGTGCCGACGCTGCTCACGCCCCACAATAAATATGCAATCATTTACCTCCGTGCAGCAGGCAGCCAGGAGGCTGAGGGAAAACACCCCGCTTTAAAATCACTCACACACACACACACACACACTTACTGTATGTTGCTCTGTTTAACACTCAAAAACACACACATTACATGCTTGCTCAAGGGCACTTTAAATGATCCTGTTCAATATGCATGTACAGTATCCACGCACACAGATGCTTTATATGGGTTTGCATGTCTCACTGTTTATTCGACAGTGCCTGGATCCCAGGTTGACACTAGTGATACTTGTTTCTTTGATGCTACATTCACATCGAATCCTACTCAGATGACCTCACGTCTGTTTTCTTCTTTACTTTGATGCACGAGCTTTGGATACCGGCGTCTGATGGTGTGTTTGTGTGCGTTTGGTTTTTCGCTCGGTCAGTAGACTCATCAGAGATGCAAAAGACTTTTGCTGTTGCTGCATCATATTCTGATCTGCTGTATTAAATAAATAAATAAAAATAACCAGTGCTTTATTTTCCTCTTCTTAAAATTCACAGTGGGCTGTGTTAAGTATTATTTTAGCAAGTCTAAAGCGAACCGCCCGAAAGAGCTGCTTATTAATTGTTACTGCCGACAGTGTTGGGGGGGAAAAAATCTGATTAGGAGACAGAGTGTAGTTTGACTTATTAAATTTAGTAGTAATAAACATTTGAAATATTATTTTGTGTAATAAATTTGTACGTGCCGTTTCTTAATCTCATCAGAGCAAATGCTCTGATGAAAACGCCTAAATGATATTCCCATTTTATTGGTACCATTACGCTCAAACATACATTATGTCATTAAAGGATTATCCAGGGACAGATCTGATGAAAGCGCGGCTTGTGTATTGACTCGTCTCCAAGCTCAGGGATTTCTCTAGCTATGCAGTGCTCTTCCGTCTGCTGTTTCATTCCCCGTTTGAACCTTCGGCAAAGTAGTACGCCCCACGTGCTGTCAGGGAAAAGGTGGAAACAGTAGTGTATCACACATCTACAGCTGTACTGTGCAGCCCTGGCTTAGATGCTTTATTTTTACTTAGTCTCTGCTGCCAGTGAGCTCTGTCCTATATATGTATGCGTGTTTGAATCGCATTTACTGTATATGTGTCAGACTGTCTCACACATGCATGTACACACATGCATCCTAACACAGGGAGAGGACTTCGTGTGTAGGTGCCATCTTTTTTACGCAGAATAGTCGCATCTTTGACATGTCTGTGTCTACAGCACCAAACCCAGGCTTTAGTACTAAACTGTGTAGCTGTGAAAAGCCACCTTCCAAACAGCAGCTTTTCTTTTCTTTTTCCCCCATTTTTTCTCCTCATTGTTGTCACCTCATGGAAGTCTGAAATCTGCTATTATCTATTATCCAGTTATGTCAGCACATTCCAGTATGCAGGGAATAAATTACATAACTGACCCCAAAAAGAAAACTGAGCAATATCTGCAGATTATCAGTGGCACCGTTTACTTCTGCAACTTCTATTTAAAATCAAGCTCTTTTCTCATGTTAGATTCTCCAGTAAACGCTCTGTGACATTTTCACTAAGGTTCAGATAAATCACTAAACTGCTATTTGCTGCTTTACGGCATTAAGTGGTTAAATACTACAAAATAATATGTCTTTTCTTTTTATCTATTTCTATATTTCCCTTATGTGCGCAAGAGAATGTGAATGTGTGAAAGTGCAAATGTTGCACAGCTTAATGGTCCCTGGGCAGGAGAAGGGGGCTAACAAACTCACTGATGGCAGTACACCACACCAAGGCAACGCATGTTGGGATAACACATTCTGTCATCTCGCTGCTGTCTGCACAGCTGTGTCAGGTGAGCAGCAGGTTTGCACCTTGGCGGATGCTAACTTGCCTCTTGTTCTGCTCCCTCTGTTCTCCTCTCACACCTATTCTAATAAAGTCCCAGAATCTCTTGCCTTATTTACATGCTGCTAATGAACAAAAAGTGCTAGGAACAGATGCCACAGAAACAGCTAATGTAGTAAAAAAAAGCTTGGGGTAGGAAAGAAGGACAGAGTCTGGTGGAGCGATAGAGCAAGAGATGAGGGGGTGTGCGAGTGAGACAAAACTGTGAGGAAAAATCTAAAAGTCCCTCTGGAAAGGATGCATTTTACATTACATCCAACAAGTACCACTTGTTGTGGTTGTTGGACGATATAAACTTTTTTCAGCACTGTTCCCATTGGAGAGCAGAACTAGTAACTAGTAGTAACCCTGGTTTGAGTTTCATCAGAGATGCAGTATATATGAAGGCATGCAATTTGTTAAGACTCCAAATGCTGCTTTTTTTCTTTTTTTTAAGAGTGGAATTCATAATTAAAAAAAAAAAATTGGCCACAGCAGCTTTATTGATAGCATAGAGAGACAGGAAAGGGGGTAAAGACACGCGGGAAAACTGGCGACAGACCGGGAATCGAACCCATGCCGCCCGCACTGCACAGCAGCATATGCATTTTACATTTTATTTTGACTGTGTGGATTAAGTGGCCAAGTCAGTCCAACTGATGAGATCACTACCCAGGGTTTTCATTTTCAATCAAAAGAAAAGAGTTCATGCACCACTGATGTTTATGTATCAAAAAAAAAATCTACCTGTGTACATGAGTCACTCATTAAATTTACAATTTAAAAGTTTCTCCCCAGGATGCAAAAAACTGTTTGTTTCTTCCTTTGGGATTCGTTGCTAAACCAGGGCACTAGTGATGTTATGTATCTCCATATATCCTGCAGAGTGCGTGTGTGGCACTGATATGTGCTAACAAGCCCAGGTGAGTAAGGCTAGCCTCACCTTTTAATGCGCTAATAAATGCAGTGGTTTGACAAACTGCTGTTAATGTATGCGCCTTCATCTCCCTGTGACAAGGTGAGGCAGTGAGGGCAGGTAAACAACACGCTGAAACTGGAGGGCTGATTGGTAGCGCTCGTTTAAATGTCTGCGTCGGTGTTCCTGCTCTTCTAGACTTTGACTTGACACTGAGCAGATGTTCCCGAATCCATTTTAGCATTCAGTTAGCTGACAGATGTTAGGTGAAGGCCTACGAGGATGATGGTGTATAGTGCTGAAATACTGCAGTTCACCCTACATTTTAGCACTTTGTTTTATTCAGCACTGTTAGATCCTTATAAAACAAAACTTTAGACTTATTAAAGGTAATGCCATTACTTAGAAAAGAACCCAACCTACCTGTGACTGCCAATGTAAAAAAAAAAAACAAAAAAAACCGAGTATATAACAACATTACAAAACTGTGTCACTAACCTGTCTCGGCTCCGCCGGGAAGGGAAAGCAGCATTGCAGCCAGCCACAGTGCACACATGCATCTCTTTGAGGTGCACATTCTTGTAGTGCAGTTTCATGCTATAGGAGCTCTTGAAGCTTTTCTTACAGACATAGCAGATCTTGGGGTCAGGACTTGAACACGGATCTCCCTCTGGTGATTGAGAAGAAAGGAATTTGGGTGGGCTGGAACCATAGCCCATCGAAGTGATGAAGCTCTCGTGAAGAGCAGCCATGCTTGCAGCAGTGGCAGCAGCCGCTGCCATGCCCCCATTATAGAAGCCATACTGGCCCATGCAGAACATGTCATAAGTTGGATCATTGAGTTCTTCTTTGATCTTGATAGGAGGGTGATGAGGGGAGGGTGAGGAATTGCCCTTTCCTTCCATTTCCTTTCTCAAATGGGCTTCCTCACTACCCTCATCATCTTGATCCTTTTCCAGACCTCTTCCACCCCTGCTGTGCTTTTGCTGTTCCTCCACATCCATCAGCTCGTCACGGTAAAACATCTTTGAATCTGACGTTTCTGACTCGTTCTCAAAGTCTCTCTCGTGGTCCTGATCCTCAGAGGTAAAGCTGTCCATGCAGCGTAGATCAGCAGCTCCACCTCTGCTGTCACTACCATTTCCTTCGTGGCATTCATCTTCACTTTGTCTCATCATTCCTCTCAGAGCTAAGCCGGGGCTCATCTCATCCTGGGAAGGGGATTGCTGCCCACTACCACCACTGTGGTTCCCATTACCGCTACCGCTGTTGATGTTGCTATTACAGTTTCCATTAATTTTGAGACTGTTGTGCAGAAGAGATGACGGGTGATGGTGGTGATTATGGTGGAGGTTATCATCATCATCCTCATCTTTGTCCTCGTACTCATCAGCAACATCAATGACTTCTTTCTCAATCTTAACTGGCATGCTAGACTTACGAGGCTTCTTTTTGGGCGTGGGGTCACTGCTGCCATTGGTGAGGTCATGATTGGCACTAGGTGTTGGTAAACGGTGGGACATGGGTCCAGCCTCTGACACATGAACATTATTATGAGAAGCCACAGCTGCAGCCAGGATCTGCTGTTGCTGGTCCATTAGGGTGGTGCTGTTGGTAGTGGTGGGCATGATGGGGCTGGTGGGCAGTGACACTGGAGGACTGACAAGGTCAGCAGGGGATAGTAGCGTTCGGTAGAATGGGGGCACTGGCTGAACTGGCTGCACTGATTTCAGGGAGGGGAACACCAGTGGACTTTGCAGAGGTGACTGAAGCATGGGGTCTACTGGTGGAGTGGTGAAGCCCAGTGGTGGCCTTCCAGGGCTGGTGAGTGTGAAGCCACCGTTCTTGGTGCTTGAGATGACAGGTGTACCAGTGGTAGAATTGG
>VOQJ01017833.1:22744-34348 GCA_015052665.1 Apistogramma diplotaenia | reverse complement strand
CTATGTTGTTTTGGTCTTCTGAAGCAATTTTTATTTTAAGAGAAGCCTTGAGGTTTGATCATGATCATGACATATTAGTTTTGGTAGTTTTTTGCCTACGACTGCTTTTTATTAGGTTTTCATGTAAACAAAGTGGCTTACATAAGTGCAACATTCTTTGGCTTTTTCAAAAGATCCCTCTATCATCTCTAAATCTTCTCTCTAGCCGCTGGACCCCTGATGATGTGTAGTCTGTGGTGGCATTGGGAGAAGTTTAGCTGAATTTTATGTGTGTGTCTGTGTGTGTATATAGAAAAACATTTGATGAGCACTATTAAATGTAACAGCATGTTTGTGGAGGATGCAGTCATATGAGTGTTGGATAATATAAAGGAAACAGAAGTTTCTTTGTCAGTGTTGGAGAAGAAGCTGAGCTGAGGAGGGGAGGGGTGTGATGGGTTGGGTTGGGTTGCTCTCTTCTGCTGAGCTCCAGTTCTTAATCTCTGGGGAGTTTTTTTCTATAAAAGCACACACGCAAATAACCTCATAACTGCCTCTGCACACACTTCCGCTCACTAAAAGAAACTTTAGGTCTCGCTTTCATCCTCCATCAGTCTCATCTCCCCTCCTGTTTTCACAATTGGGTGGTCATACCTCACCGTATCTGATTGATTTAGCAGCTAGTCCATTGGAGTCAGCAGCGGTGGGCGGTCCGTGCCAGTTTGCCTTATCATGCTATGTCATACTGTTTCTGCTCAGAGGGAAAACTGGAGAATGACAAAAATAATATTTTAATGCCAGTTCTTTGGAAATTCTCTCAGGCCTCATGCAGCTCTTGATATAAATAGTTGCATATTGATCACACGGTAGCCTTGTGTTGCTCAGGAGCTGTCCAGGGTCAAAAGAGAAATTCTTTTAATATTCCTGGCGTGCTATCATGTGATCGGCTTTTTGAAAGGACAAAAATAGTATTCTTGACCCAACACACAAGAGTGGGGGGGGGGGAAATAAACTTTGGCTTAGACGAGTGGGGGTATAAATATCAGCTACACTCCCATGCCCTGGTATCGAGCCACATTAACTGTGTATGTTGTAAGAGTAAAAACCGCTTTGATTTTTATCAGCTCCTTTATTAACAGAACTCAAGAGTTTTCAAGCCAAGTCAAATAAGCAAACCGGGATGTGCTTCCCCTTTCAGTCATCCAGCTTTCTAAGCTTTCTCTTCCCTCTCTCCATACAAGTAACTCGATACGTGGGAATTGAACTAAATCAGCTTGATTTGTATTTGATATCTTGTGTGTGCTGTATTGCTTAAATGTGCGTCTTCTTGCTGTGTTATGTTCCAGGGGTGTGCGTGAAGTGTAATAAGGCAGTGTACGGAGCCAATCAGGCCTGCCAGGCTATGGGTAGCCTCTACCATGACAGCTGCTTCACCTGCAGTGCCTGTAGTAAGTACAAACACACACACACACTCTCACTTTTGCTCCCATTTAAACACTTTTCTCCGCACGTAAAGCTCCTGTCGCCTCCTGATTAATAGGCTGCCAAAGAATCTGTACTCTTGAATCAAAGTGGTACCTTCTTCTTGCCCCCAAGCAAAAACATACAATTATTTAGGGATTACTGTCCTCTGCTGCTAGTGTTTGGTTTCTGGGTGTGCCAGTCACTCCTTCAGCCCACACAAAGACATACTAAAAGTCCTTTTGCCTGCCTAATGCTTATGTCTTTCAACAACCTCACTTCTAGATTAATACTTAGTGTCTATCTGAGTCTTGTACTTGAGTTAAACTTAAACTCTCAACCACGCTTGAGAGAGATGTGTGCTTTGTGGGACATTTAAGGAAACAAAAGTGGCTTGTTTCACACTGAACTGGTTGGCTACATTTGAACAAATGTAGCCAATTAGTTCAGCGTGAAACAAGCCACTCTGGTTTCCTATAATGGCTAACCATTAAACTGTATTTAGCACAATGTTCATAAAGTTTTTAGGTTTACTTCGCCGCTTTCGACCAATTGCATATGGTGTATGGTTAACCTGTAGCTAGAAGGTAATTTCCTTTCCCCAGTAAAGCATGACCTCACTCATGGCTTCGGCCAATTAAAATCTCTGTCCCAATTATCAGATCACGGGTATGTGGAGTATTTGTGGCAGTCTGGAGACTCCTGCCACGGCTGATTATTCTGCACCACCTCTGACCTTTCCGGTTACACACTCAAATGTGTAATTAACACCTTTGTTTGCCTTTACCGTTCATCATGTGTATTTGTGAGGGAAATGGGGTAGATATATTAAGCTAATATTGGACGCATGTTTTGCAAAAAAGTGATAGCTGTCCCTGCCCCGGAGTGAGTTCTAGGAATTATTGGGAATACCAAAAATGCATCAAAAACAAACATCTGTTGCAAATTAGAAATCGAGTCTGTGAGATGAGATTTTATTATCTATCTGTTATTGCTGCTAAAAATGTTTTTAGGGAACTGAGCCGTGAACAGCGAGAAAAAGAGACAGACGCTTGATGGAAGGGACTGCGTGTCTCTGAGGGTTTATGTTGTGGCTCAGAGTGTAGCTGATGCCTTAAGTGGTGGGAGAAAGTTTACACAGCACATACCTCTCATGGCTTGCTACAAGTGAGGGCATTAGGATTGTGTCTGCTGTGAGTGGCCCCAGGGAAAAGCATCTCATCTGGGGAGGAATGCAGGGTATAGGGGCCCTCTGTAGGCTGAGCTCCACGAGGACAGTAGGTGCTGTTGTGTCAGCTGGATGCAAAGAGACGGAGTACCGTGAATGGGAGCCCACCGCCCACAGCACGGAGCAAGCATACAGGAACATGAAGATACACATGCTTATGTATAACAATGCAGTAGCTCTTTATCTCCAAAATGTGTATATCAGCATAACTGTTGCATGTGTTGAATCACCCTCCCCCCCAACACACACACACACACACTGAAAGGCAGACGGACATTCCTGGTGGCTAGGGGAGCTCAGGCTGCATGTCTGAGATTCAGGATTTCACTGCAGGAGGACTTCCCTCTAGTTTAATCATTCACTGTTTACAGACATTTAAAGGTAAAAGGCAGTTCCAGTTAGAGTGAAAAAGGCCATCTGTAGATTTCAGCTTGATGGATAGATTAAGTGGGGGGGTTTTTGTGCTTGTCGTGGTTTGTTACTAAGACAGCCTCACACTGCAGCAGTGAAGCACGAGCAGTGATAAACACATTCTGCTTTCTCGATATTGGCCCCTAATACTAGTCTGTCTGCAGGCTCTGGAGAATACAAGCCAGGATCCTACTGGTCCCCGAGTCTGCTGGTATGTTCACATCTGGAGGCTAGATTTTCAGGGTTTTGGCCAAACATCCTAAACGCAAAAGAAGTCTTAAAATATGCCCGTATTTTTGTAAATTAAAAGTTCATCAGTGTGTTTCATAGGAAAGGAAACTATTTGAGGTGAGAACAAATCTCAGAGATGTCTCAACTGAGCACTTGACTCCCGTGAAAGAACTGGGTTGAGGCTCGACTAGGAAGTCATGGCGGGGTCATTGTGAGTTGCTCATTTTCTGAATGGGATCACATGAGGGAATTCATCGATTTGTTTAATTAGAACTCGGCCCTGTGTTTTGCTCCGTCCCTCAGGTGTTTTACATTTTTATGAAAGGGCTGCAGTCGTCGTCCTTTCTGGTGCTCTTCAAACCGTCAGTGCTGACTCCTGACTTTAATTAAGCTCTTATCTTTGTGCAAAGCCTTCCCTCTGTGACTCACTTGGAAAAAAAAAAAAATAGACAAGAATGTGAAGAAGAGGAATGGCCCATAATTCACTTTCATCCCCTTCATCGTCCCCTCTTTCCTTTAGGGACACAGTTCCAAGACTATCAGTAATTACTCACGGACAGTTCCCCACCTTGGCCTGATCTTAATGACTCATCTGTTCTTAAGGTAGTTTAGGCCAGCCCTTGGTACTGCATGGCAATTTTTACCCTCTTCAAACAAGATTAATAAAATTGTGAATTCCTGGAGACAAGCTGATGTGCTTCTGACTGAAAAATAGGAATCACAAGATTTCGCGGTTTATTATTTCACCTTTTATTCCAGCTCGTTGCTTCCAGACAGTTCAGTTATGGCTTTCAGTTAATTGTTTGGCAAAGTAAAGATGGTAATGAGAAATAATTTATAGAGAAAAAAACAGTACCAGTACTTATTCTCCTTTTATAAAGGCTAAAATAGTAGTTTTCCTCACTTTTCTGTTAATTGGTATAGGATCTCTGTCTTTCTCCTCATATAACAAGTAGTTTGGTTACAAAAAAAATAAACAGTTCATGGGATGGAGCCTGAGAGATAAAGAAGGCTGCAGTGCACTAAGGTTAACCCCTTCTTTCCCCTGTCGTCCCCTCCCTCCCTCACCTCCCCCCCTCCGAAAATCCGAGGAATGTTTTCTCTTCCTGTGGGACCTGGGCAGGCGTAGCTATGTGAAGTGCACAAGGCTTGGTACGCGTGTTTTGACAAAAAAAAACAAAAAAGTAAGCATACCCAGTGTGTGGAAAGGGATCAGATGGGAACAAAGAGGAAGAGCAGTGGGTTATTGGAGGCCCTGGCCTGTAGCAGCCATCAAGTTCAACAGGGCCATGTTTAATCTGTTGTACCGGCCCTATAATTACATTTAATGAGCATTTTACTTGCATGTGTTTGATCCAGATGTGTTTCTTGTCTGATTGTAGCCGGTTCTGTGCCCCGGCAATGTTATATTAAGACACCAGCAACGCTGCGAATCCGTTTATTTGATTTATCTGCTTGGGATTCAGCAGGATATAATGAATACTGCAAGAGGGCCCATTACCTTTTGAATAGCTGTAATTAATCACTACATTCTTAATGCCTCAGTGGTGTTGTAACTATTTTCTGAGATGAAGCTCATGGCTCATGTAAGACTTTGCAGTTTGACAGTTCAACTTTCTGTCACTGACTTACCTTTAAGTCTGGTCTGCCGCCTTCTGCTTAACTCATATTTCAGTTAGAGGGAAACAAACATGTTTTTTTGTTTTTTTTGCTTTCCAGCACCTTTTGATTATCAAAGGTGCGGACAACTGTGAGAGGGAAATGATACTAACAGTCTGTTTCTGCAGGTCGAAGGCTGAGAGGGAAGGCTTTCTACTATGTTGGAGGGAAGGTTTTCTGTGAAGAGGACTTCCTGGTGAGTGGTCAATATACAGAAAATCTCTAGCGCACTTTTAACTGCATCATCATTAGGACATACCCTTCAACTTGACCTTCTTTTGTCATCAATTTTTCGTCTGCATTTTACAGTTCGTGTTGTGTTCACGTGAACAGTATTTTATTAACTCATTCTGACTCTCAGCAGCCCCGTGCCTGTTTACCCCAGGAGCACCTCTCTGTATAAAACCTCCTCTAATTGCCCCTCCACCAAAAGCTCTTAGCTGCTCAATTAAAATCAGAATTTATTCTGAATTAAATTTGCTCCGGCTTTGCTCTCTCTATGAAGCGGTAATTATAAGCAGTGTTCTGCCAGGCCCGTAAGTGTGGCCTCTTCCCGCTGACATTTTCATACATAATGGTGACTCAAATACTTTTCAGCATGGTTAAACCAAACTGCACCATGTTGTTCGTGACTAAATGGGAGAAAAATATCACATGGCCTTGGATGTGACCTAGGGGAGGAACAGTGGAGCTGTTGACGGGTCATGCTGACCCTATAATTTCATTTCAGATGCAGACAAATCAGAATCAGAATCCATTAATGAACCACACTTGTCTCTGTTGTAGTATTCTGGTTTCCAGCAGTCTGCTGACAAGTGCAACGCATGTGGACACTTGATCATGGACATGGTAAGTGTTGGGTTTCTCTCATCAGCTCAATGGGCTTCTGTGTGAAATTTGTTTGTCTCAGCCAGATGATCTCAGCACTTAATGTGGTTACCTCACCCTAAATGAGCATTTGGTGAGCACATCTGGATAAAGACTCAGGAAGCCGTGTTGGCTCTGTGTCTCTGTCTGTCTCACACAGACGCACTGGTTTGTGGGTTTAAAAAAAAAGACATCAACTTGATGTCATCACAAGTCAGGAAGTGAAGTATTTCTGTTGACATGAGCCTGCATATGTTATCCATTCAGTCGGCTAAGTGAAGTGCGGCTTTTCTTTCTGTGAATAAAACGCGTTAAATCATCTGCGCCTTCTTTGTGATTCGTTCGGTAGATACGGTCGCTTCTTGTGTTACTTCTTCTTAGCTTTGGCCTATTCTGGGCTGTGACGATGACTCAGTAATCCCACGTGAATCACTAAACAGTCATTTTTGAAATGATGACCATTTAAAGTGAGGAGAAAAAAAAAGCCATGAAGCAATTTCTCTTGAAACTTTTCACTCGTTTCTCTCTATAGATCCTGCAGGCCCTCGGGAAGTCGTACCACCCAGGCTGTTTCCGCTGTGTCATCTGTAACGAGAGCCTTGACGGAGTGCCCTTCACTGTGGACACTGAAAATAAGATCTACTGTGTCAAAGACTACCACAGGTGAGCACTTGCTTGTTACGTAATAGTTAAAGGAACACCTGGATTTGTGTGAGACTGGGAAAACATGTCCAGGTTTTATATTCACTGCATAGCCCTTTAACTTTTCTCTGCTACGGTGGGATCAGGTTGAGAAGGCCTGCACGGGGTTGACTAAGTTTCCCTCTACCACATGTGGCAGACACATGAGAGGTTTGATCTGGCAGGGAGGAGAGAACGGGGGGGGGGATAACTGTCCAGGCAGAGGTGTGAAGAGTGGCATGCAGCCACGGCTCTTCCCATCGCTTGACAGCAACGTAATCTGCAAGACAAATGGAGGTCTGAGGGGGTTTGTGTGTTGTACGTATGAATACAATTGACTCTGTGCCTGTTAAGCACTTTAACAAACTGCTCTCACATCTGAACGGTTCACAGCAGCACCTGTAAAAGCTCGCTCTCAACAGCAGCTCTGCAGCTCCAGCTGTTCTTTTTTTCTTCCTGCTGGGACAGCATGTACAGCACAACCGAGCACGTGGCCAATCACTGCCTGGCAGCCCCCCCCCCCCACACATTTTCTCTGTGCTGATTAAATCAGACAAGGCTTATTGTGTATACAGTATGTGACTTTTAGCCACAGTCATGGCCGTCCACACTGAGAGACCCTTTGTTATTTCCTCAGACTTCCAGGTGCCTGCCACGTGTGTGTGTGTGTGTGTGGAAATAATGAGTCCAGTTTGCTCTTTATTTTTCTGCTCGTTCTTGGATTTGGGGAATCACGTGTGTGAAGTGAAGCCAGCACATCTGCAGACCTGGCATTTCCTTAGTTGAATCAGGAGGCACAGAGGAGAGAGAGTGTGGGTTTAATGTCTGGGAAAGGGATACTGCATATGACCCTGCAATCTTTAAAATCTGGATAGAATTCATTTTAGGAATTGCATTTTCTTCCCTTAGAATAGTTTTTTCCTCCCAAAAAGCTTTAAACAGACCTTTTAAATGTTTATTTTCTATCTCACTTTCCCAGGGTCCTTGCACCTAAATGTGCAGCCTGTAACCAGCCAATCCTGCCCACAGAGGTAAGCTGGCCCCAGCCTGTGTTCTCTCTGCTGTTTTTATTCAGCTAATATCAGCAATGTGCAAGATTCTCGTTGTATTCCGTTTCTCTGTCCAGATCAGTTTAGACAACTTTAGACCTTTAGATGTTTTGAGTATGTTTACATTTTCAATTTAAAGGATTATGCTTTTCTCGAAACACACCAATAATTTCTCACGGGTTCCTGGAAAAAATGAGTTGGATATTAATCAATTAACAGAAACAAAGCTAACGTGCAGTTCCACAAACAGCCACTTGAGGGTGCCTCCGAAAAGCAGTTCATTCCCCGGGTACTCCCATGTTTAAAATGCTGATCCATACAGCAGGAACAAGCATGTTTACAGGCTGCTGCAACAGTTTTGATCTATCGGTAAACTTCAACCAACAACTGGAACATGTAAAATGATTTTTAGCTCCACTGTCAACAACAGCCGGCGTAGCCACCTATTATTATAAAATTTGACAAAGCAAAAATCATGAGGTTAGAAACGAATCTGAAATTCAAAAAGAAAAATCTTTATAATGTAACCTGAAAGTGCATGCATGCGGAAACCACAGCCAGACAGTAAAGGGAATAAATAAAAGACAATAAAGGCCACTAGGCAGACTTTAAACTGGGTTCATAGTCGGCACCTTCATCTCAACACCACAAGGACACCTTTTGTTAGTTAAAAGCAGAGCTGACATTTTAGCTCTTTTATGGGTCCTTCAAATATGTCGCTTCTCTGGTGACTGGAAAATATCTGAAATATTTATTTAAACTTCAGAGACTCAATGGTTACTGTAGGCAAACTGGACTGTGTTATAGCGGATAAGTGCTTACTCACTCTGTAATATCTAGGTAAATGTATGCAATATGCAGGTGAAATGTGAACCCATGAACAGGATATGATCATAAACGATCTGATCGACTGTGGAGAACGATTAGCTCAGGCTCACAGGGGGACGAAGACCGTCAGCCGTATCATAAACCCGAGGTGATTAACAAACTGTTTGAGTGCATCGTGATCAGCTTTTATATGTAACAAATCTGTTTTTTTTCTTGACTAGTTTTACACGTGGACTTTCATTCAGTAAGAACTCAACTACAAACCTTTATCTGCTCGTGTTAAGACCCAAACGCAGGGCTGTGACGATAGTCGAGTTTCTAACTGCTCTGAAGAACGTGAGGCCACATCTCTCTGGGTTATCATCAGGAGGGAGAAATCCAAGTAGATTCAGAACATAATGGAGCTGCTCTGACACCGTAGCAACACACAGGATTTGCACTCAGGAGACAATTATCAAGCACTTGAGCTCCAACGTTGTGACGCAGAGGAGTACAGATCATTCAGCTTGTGGCTTTCATCGACGTCCTCTGGTTTTTTTTTTTATCGACGTTTTAAAGCTTTTTGTCAAACTGAGAAGTTGAACAGGAGAAAGTGGAGCATTTTCTAGTGAGATTGGCTTCAGTTGTTTATGCCTGTATGATTCTTTTTTCTTTTCTTTCCAGGGGTCTGATGAAACCATTCGAGTTGTATCCATGGACAAAGACTATCATGTCGAATGTTATCACTGCGAGGTGGGTAAAAACACATTACTGTGAAATGTGTGTGTGTGTGTGTGTTTAGTGGCTCTTAGCCAGTCACCCTCTGAAAAGCTTATTAAGTGAAATTATAATGAGTAGATCCCCGATCTTAATTACAGTCTTGGTAATTATGCCGTGCTCAGCAGAGCAGGTATGCAACACCTCATCATCGCCATCTGATCGTCTTCTCGAGGGCCTGCTTTTTCTTTTTTTTTTTCCTCTCTCCCAAAGTCTGATTGACAGCTTTTGCTTCATAATCACTGAGCTGAGAGTCGTGGCTCTGTGTAACTACTGGATGGTAACAAAAACAGAGGTTTTTTTGTTAGCCTTTCAAGTTGTTCAGAAGGAGGGGGGCATAAAATTTAGTGTTAGAACCATGCCTTTCAAGAAATCTCAGCACAAAAGAGTACCCCTGCTGACCACAGTTATTATTGCTGTCAAATCTTCTAGTGGTTTAAAAAAAACAAGCAAAACCCAATGAGATCAATACAGAGCGACAATCAGACCCATCGTCCACTGGTTCATCTGTTCGCGCTCGCTCAGTAAACAAGCCTCAGCCGTGTTCTTCCTTTTCTGTCGCTCAGGACTGTAAGATGGAACTGAACGACGAGGAAGGTCACCGCTGTTACCCTCTGAACGGCCACCTTCTCTGCCACTCCTGCCACCTGAAGCACATCCAGCCTGGCCGTTCCTCCTCAGTCGCTGCTGCTGCCTCCTACTGATGGTATTACAGGGGGTGGGAGACACCTAATGGATCCAAGGAGGAACTGCAAAATGTGGACTTGCGGAATGGATATTTGCAGTTCTTGTAGGGGATTGGTTGGATGCATCCTAAATATAGTTTGATGTGTATTTTGACAGGAATGTCGGTGAAGTGTCCTTTATGCAGAATCCAATAATGAAGTACTGCAATATACCAAAAGAGACTTTGCAGAAGTGTTGTCATAATCTTTTATGTAAATATGAAATGCATTAGCTGTATAAATATCTTATACTGTGCGCCTCCAACTTCATGTCCACACTTCTGCTGTGAATTTCATGAATAATCTAATAAGGATAATTTTACAGGAATTGTGTGAAGTGTCCAGCACAATCTTTTATTTTGCAAACGGTATACAATAAATTACAGCATATAATAGCTTCTGTACAGGTGTCTCATATGAACATAAACCAACACTTACTTCAGTTATTTGTTTATTTTGCTTCAAGTCAGGTAAGGAATGCTTTGGAAAGCCTGTCTATAGCAGAGGTGTATGAGACGGCCTCTGGCACTCAAAGAATCCTCTGTTGAAGTCTATGAGATGTAGAAGTACAACTTCCAGGGAAAATAGAAACCTTTTAAACCCTTGTTTTGGGGGGCGAGGTCGCCATACATTTAAATCAGTTAACTGGTAAGTCTGTATATGGGGTTTTGATGTCCCAGCGACCACTGAAATTAAAGCTAATTTACAGTTTCCTTCAATTTCCTCCAAAATAATTTCCCAAAGGTGTTTCAAGTGAGAGACTTGGTTATACTGGTGGTCTGTTCTGAGCACGTAGTGGAGTTTTCTATGCACCTGTGAGGATGCTTGTATTAGACTGTATGTTTTGTTACATTTGCAATCATTGCGTATTTTTTTAAATGCGTATTTATTGTAGCCTATAATCATGTTTTATTTTGGGGCAGCCCCCCTTTTAAATACTTGTTTCACTTCCAGAAGATTTTTGGTTTGATGCCTTTGCCATCCATATTTTATTCATGGGTTTACTAACTTAATATTTGCTTGCTTGTCATTTAGAGTCCTTATTTTGTAACCAGCTGTTGATGAAGACGAAGAGCATCATTCATATGTGCTGTTTGATTCTTTTAAAGAAAATATTTAATAAAAGTACCTCCCTTTGCTTTTTTGCCACATCAGTGTATTATTTATCATTAATTATATTAAGCTGGCTTCACATTGTAACTTCTTGAAGACTGGCTGATACCCATTCAGCTTAGATGCTGGTAATGCCAGCGTTAGCCCTGAGGAGCAGTGCAGCCTCTGCCCTGTTCTCTGCTGCAAAAATAAAATAGTTCTCAGCTTTGTGAAGTTGAAGAGATGTTTCGGGGTTACGCCCAAAAGTCTGATCATGCGCTCTTACGGAGCACGAGAGACACAAAGAATCGATTCCTGATCTTCTCATCGATTTAGACAGGTTATCCATTAGCTGTGAATAATCCCAATGGCGTCACCTGCTGGAGACAGAACAACGACTAGGTCTAATTTTTTTTTTTTAAATAACTTTTTACCATCATTGCTTTCTTGTACCATCCCTAAAATATATCTTAAAAACCTATGTACATACATGTAAATTATATCAGAAGCTGCCATTAATGTGAAGTATCAAATAGACAACGTTTACAAACTTTGTAGACGGGCCAGTGGCGCAATGGATAACGCGTCTGACTACGGATCAGAAGATTCTAGGTTCGACTCCTGGCTGGCTCGGATC
>VOQJ01017833.1:0-17768 GCA_015052665.1 Apistogramma diplotaenia | reverse complement strand
TAAACCTTTGGCCCCAACCAACTTAAAAAAAAAAAAAAAAAAAAAGACTCCATAACCAGCAGCCCATTCACTACTTCCTACCCCCAGCGATGAATAGAGGCTCAGTTGGCAAAGCATGGCATCAATGCCTGGAATTTCAGCCCCCAACTGAACTAAGTAGAAATATTCAACTGACTTGTCTTTCAGTGGTCAGTTGTGTCTGTTGCTTTTCTGTATTCCAAAAAGTCACAGGCAGTAACACTTAAGTCCTCAAGCGATTAATAGTTTACTGGGACATACTCTTCAGTGTGCTCTTGCCCACTGCCCCCCCGCCCAGAATGCATCTCCCTATTTATCTTCATATTCTTTGCGCATGCGTGCGGGCGCGCGCGTGTGTGTCCCTGGCGCTGCTGTACACTGAGGTTTGCCAGCTGGCATCGCGGCCAGTGTCAGTAAACGAAAGGTTGGTTGGGTTAGCTCGGAGTCTCCTGAGATGCTGCTTGAGTTTGTGGTTTACAAGATTTGCTCTCTGCTCTAAATCTTATTTCCTGACAACTTTAAAGTTGTTTCTTTCTCACTACCTTTGCTCACACTTTAACAGTTCAACTATTTGATGGATTGCAAAATATTAACAATTAGTACATACAGTATATTGTTTTTGGTGCCACAGCAGGGTGGCTGGTTGCTTTATGGATAGAAAAACATTGCTAAATGAGTCAAACTCATTTTGACAATTTTGGCCATTTAAATTTTAGCTACTGTCATTACCAGGTCAAAAATTTTCCAGGAACAATAACCCATGACTGCATGTGGCTGCTCTTGCATGTATGTGTGTATATAAGAAATATGAAGCTCAGTGAACATAGTAAACATTATATCTACTTACAGTCAGCATGTTAAGGTGCTTTTCTGAGCATTTAAGGATGCTGATATTAATAGTTGTGGTAATGCAGATCTGTGCACAAGCCGAGTCTTGTTTTGTGGCTGCTGTGGTTATAGAAAGTTTGAAAATCAATTCTGAGACGTTGATATTTCTCACAGTTCTCAGTAGAATAAAATATAATTTCTGTTTCAACCAGACTGCTTTTTGTTAGCTTCATTACTTCCCTGTTGAATATTGAGCTTCAGTGTGGCCTTCATATTGTTACAGGGCAGCCAGGCCTCCACCAAGTTATACAGATGACTGGAGACACTCACTGTCTGTACCTCTCAGTTCAGTTCAGCTTAATTCAGTTTTATTTATATCATGCCAGGCACAGTGGTGTGGTGTTTAGTACTGTTGCCTCAGAGCAAGAAGGTCTGGAGTTTGCATGCTCTCCCTGTGTCTGCGTGGGTTTTCTCCAGGTGCTTTGCCGTCCTCCCACAGTCCAAAGATATGCAGTTAGTGGCGTTATGTTAATTGGTGATTCTAAATTGCCCATAGGTGTGAATGTGAGTGAGACTGGTTGTCTGTGTCTCTGTGTTAACTCTGCAACAGGCTGGAAACCTGTGCAGGGTGTACCCTGCCTCTTGTCCTATGACAGCTCTGACAGCACCCCACTCCCCCCCCGCAACCCTGAAGCAGATAAGTGGAAGAGAATGGATGGATGGATAGTGCCAAGCCACAACAACAGTCGCCTCAGGGTGCTTTATTTTGTAAGGTAAAGTCCCTACAGTGATACAGAGAAAACCCCAACGATTAAATGACCCCCTTTGAACAAGCACTTTGCGACAGTGGGAAGGAAAAACTCCCCTTTAACAGGAAGAAACCTCCGGCAGAACAAGGCTCAGGGAGGGGCAGCTATCTGCCGCGACCGGTTGGGATTTGGGTTAATTTCCCCATTAGACCTGTTGCCACTGATTTTCAGTCCAGTTACGCTGAAAATGGTCGAGTACAAGAACTGGACTTAAAACGAGTGAAGAAGCCGCCAATGTGCAAAGAAACCTGGAGAACGATTGCTCAAGACCACTTTAAAAAATTACAAGAAAGTCTGGCTCCTCGGATGCAAAATACAATGAGGGATGACTCAAGACTTTTGCCCTGTTCTGTAATTCTCCAAATTGCCAACTAATCTTTAAATCGTTTGGTTTATCGTGCCTTGCTGGTAAAAGCCACCAGTGTCCACATCTTTATTTGATCACTTTATCATAATTCAAGCTCATGGAACATGAATGACACAGCTCCTGATTCTGATAACAGCAGACTGTTTTAAAACATCTTATCAGACGTTTCTGTTCCGTCATGTTGACTCCTTGCAGCTCAGAACAGATCTGTTTCAGGCACAGGGCTGAAAAACAGAGAGAGAAACGGCTATCTTGGCGCACAGACACATGCAGCTGTTGTAGTAAGTCTTGTGACCGCTTCATAGCTGTGAATAGAGAGTTTGTTGCACCATGGCCGAGTCTGATGGAGAGTAAGTGCTCATGAATGTTTCCAGCCTGGGGATTCGGCATGCCGGGAGGCAGAGGTCTTCCAGAACTACTTCTGCTTGTTATTGTGCGATTCAGCTTGAGAAATAAAATAATTTTGCTTTCTGCTTCCTTTGAACTGAATTTATGTGTGGATTAGACTGAAGCTAAGCACGCAGAGAGGATGATGTTAGGATTGCTTGGATGTAACGTCTAAGTTTCTCAGTTGAGCTTGTTTGCCCATCTTGAGTCTTGGCAGAAGAGTTGGGTCGGCCTGGACTAAAGCTGTCATTGTTAATCCAGCGTGATGCTAGCCAGCTGCATACAGCCTCAGCATGGAGTGGAACTAGCTAGCTGTAGGAAGCTTGGCTAAGACGGGTGGGCTGTTTCACAATACCCAGGTTCAGCTAGAGGTCACTGTGAAGCCAGCGTGTGAAGCATCTATGATATAGACCTGCATGAGAGGTTCACCATGCGATCATGTAATTAAGTCTTATAAATCCCTGAAGATGGTGTTTGAATATCATGCATTCACCTTCAACAAACAAGACTTGTTTGCTTTAATTTCATTAAACAGTGCTTTAGTACTGTGTGTCTTAGACAATTAAATATGATAATCAGTGTTTTGTGTTTGTTTTTGAATAAAATGAGCAAACACATTCTCTTTTATTTGTTCCGCCTCATCAGTGCGCCTCCGCAGGCGCAAAGCAAAACAAAAAGCTCTGGTCTAATTTTTAAGGAATTGTGCTGAAGTGAAATCGCCTTCCCGTGTCTCCTACTTGTTTACAGGCTGCGGCTCCACGAGGCGAAGGTGATCAAGGATCGGAGGCACCACCTTCGGACTTACCCAAACTGCTTCGTGGCGAAGGAGCTCATTGATTGGCTGCTCGAACACAAAGAGGCCTCAGATCGAGACACGGCCATCAAGATTGTGCAAAAACTTTTAGACCAGAGCATCATTCATCATGGTACAGCTCCGTGTGTGTGTGTGTGTGTGCGTGCGTGTGTGTGTGTGTGAGAGAGAGAGGGGGAGTGTGTATTTTCCATTTTCTGTAACAGCAAGGGTCTCTCTCCCTCTCTTGGTTTTTCTTTTCTTCCTGACATTTTCTGGGAACAAGCCGTGGCTCTTAATGGATGATTCTCTGTGTCTCCTGGCCAATTTGGCTCCAGTGGAGCGTGTCATACCTGCTTCACATTTGACCACAGAGACTGAGGCGGGCTGCCCTTTTCCTCTTAAGTTGTTGTTTAGATACACCAGACTCATAGGAACCAAACTATAGATTAATGATTGAATGTTTAGATTTTTCCCGTGAGCCCCTAACAGCACACGTCCACACAGTCTGAAAGAAAAAAATGGCAGCTTCTGCTTCTCCGTGTGCATCTCTGTCTCTTTGTGTAAAGGAAGTGTGCATTTGCATTAAAAGCTCTGGTTCCTCTCAGTCACTCTCTAACAGCTGCTTCCTATCGTGGTTCTCCGTCTCCAATTATCCATGCTGTTATTCTCTGTGAGGCATTGTGTTTTCGGGTTGTCTGTCCCATTCTCATTAAAGCCGTACCTTTTTTAAATGTCTGCAAATTAGACTGAAATTTACAGACTTCGTGACCTGAATGGATTTTGGTGGCCTAGGTCACCTTGTATCAGGTTAATGCAGTATCACAGAAACAGAAAGGGAGCGGAAGGAATTTCATTATATCTGTCAAGGATGTTATCTTGAACTCAACCATGAGCAGATTAGAAATCAGTGCTCAAAGGGCAAAATCACCGTGACCTCATAAAAATGTGTTTTTCGACATTACTCAGGAATTTATGGGCTGCGTGCCAATATAGCTCACCCACTTGTGCTCATATACTGATCTAATGAGGGTTAGAGTCCATGTTCAGGGGCCTGGATTCGAGTACATCACGGACCATTTCCTGTTTGTCATCCCCCCTTCAAACTCTCCTGTTTCTAATATGAAAAATATTATTTATGGAAATGTTTAAAAAGATCGTCACTATGACATTACAGCGTTCTGAACAAACACTTTTCTGGGTATTATTTGCCTTAAATAAGCAAATGATGGAGGAATTTGTGATCATATTTCAGACTTGGTTGCACTAGTGTTTGGTGTTCTTCCTTCCATTCAGGGTCATCAGCAGGTCATCTTCCTCCATCTCACCCTATCTCTGGCATCCTCCTGTTACATCAACCCTCTGCATCTTAAACATCCTTTTTCCAGTATATCCACCATTCCTCCTCTCTGCACATGCCCAGAGCATCTCAGTGTTGCCTCTTTAACTTTGTCTCTGAAGCCCTGAGCTGTCCCTCTGATGAGCTCCTTTCCAATCCTGTCTATCCTGGTCACTCCCAGTGAAAATCTTGGCATATTCAACTCTGGCACTTCCAGCTCTGCCTCCTGTCTGTTTGTTAGTGCCACTGTCTCCATCATAGCAGGTCTCTCTAATATCTTGTGAGCACTTCCATTTACTCTTCCTGCCACCAAAAAAATGATTTCTAAGCTACTAAATGAGTTTGAACAAGACAAATATGTAAACTACAATTCGGCTTCCAAACAAAAATGTGTGTTTAAATGTTTAATTCTTGCAGGTGACGAGCCCTTTAATCTCACTTCCTTTGCCTCTTTTTGTTTTCAGTGTGTGACGAGCACCGGGAGTTCAAAGACATGAAGCTGTTTTACCGCTTCCGGAAGGATGACGGCACATTCCCGCTGGATAGTGAAGCCAAAGTGTTTATGAGGGGACAAAGGATCTATGAAAAGTATGAACATACAAACTTTTCTGTTT
Source organism: Apistogramma diplotaenia (assembly GCA_015052665.1). Lineage (NCBI taxonomy): Eukaryota > Metazoa > Chordata > Actinopteri > Cichliformes > Cichlidae > Apistogramma > Apistogramma diplotaenia. The sequence goes on along the minus strand of VOQJ01017833.1, from coordinate 12,616 downwards.
TACCTTTTTCAACATCTAGCATTAAGAGTGCAGTGCTACATTTTAGAAAAGACTCTTATTTGCTCTCATGCCAAGGGTGAGATTAGAAGATCGTTCTTAGATCTGCATAAAGAGCTAGAACAGGTAAAGCTAACAAAAAATGCTTTCAGTAATTAGCTTCCTAATTAGAATGTTGCTAAGCTAATATACACCTCTGGGTCCAGCTTTGCATTTCCAAAATGAGCTCAATAGTGGCATCAGTTTTCAGATCTGAGCACGTTAAACTTCTCCTAATGCATAAAATTGGTTTGATGTGCTAAAAACATGCTGCAAATGAATTCTTTGATCAACGTGATCTCTCTTATATCTGTCTTAAATGTGTGGCTCATTTTAGCCACAGCATCTTGACCTAACAGCTATTCAAACCTTCTGTTTGTGAAGGGCAGCCAATCAGAAGAAAGGGAGGGTCAAGGGAAACAAAATCACTTCTTTTTTCCCCAGAAACTCTGCTGCTGCACCAGGGCCCAGAATAAGATCAAATAAGGATTATTTTGAACTCTGAATCAGGCAATGCCACTCCAATGTGGAGCTGGGAATGAACCAAGTAGGTCATTCTTTAAAGATGGTACCATTTGATAGAATGAATGGTGACCTATGCGTTTTCATATGTGTTTTCTGTTTTGGGAGCTTCATGGCTCCATGCCACATACCACACGTACATTTCCTGTTTTCCTCTCTTTGTCTCTTTTTTTTAGAGTCGCTCTTTCTGCACAGCACACATATTGAGTGCATCTGAAATACCGCCACCATTAATAAGAAAATTTGCTCTGCTGGTAAAATTGATTCCATTAGATTAGAGCGCGCTGCAAAGAGCATGGCTGTTTTTTGTTATGAAAAGCCTGAAAAATGAGGAAAATTAGAGGATATTCGAGGCATTTTAACAAGAGCTGAGTTATAGTGTTTGCCCGGAGATGAGTTCGATTTTAAAATAAGACCCGTGATGCTGTTTTTCCAGTAAATAGGAGACTAACAAATTTATATATATTTATATATAATATTTTTTCCTCTTTCCATCCCACTTTTGGGGCTTATGCACCAAAGTCTTTCTATGGCTCTCTTAATTTGTACACAGTGACACACTATTATTAACAGAGACCTACTTTTTATGTGTTCCTGAAATGATGACAACACACACACACACACACACACACACACACACACACACACACACACACACACACACACACACACACACACACACACACACACACACACACACTCATTGCATAAGACAGAAAAATATTCCAAGGAGAGACATCTGTCGTTTCAGTTCTCAAAGCTCTGTGTTTATGTAATCACCATGGTGCAGTCCAGGACACACTCACTTATCCTAGTGGTTGACTTGCTTCACGGCTGCGCGTGTGGGACAGTCCTGCAACATTAAAAAAACAAAAATCTCGGTGTCTCTTGTGTCTGAGTGCAAAGGGCACACAAATCCCATTGAAGGAAGGTTGTTGTTGCAGCTTCCTGTTTTCATAAATTCTATGATTTAGCTCTTGATAAGCACTACGCAACTCGAATGAATAAGATGCACTGTAATAACAACCACAACTGAAGCTGTCAGGAATGTGGCTTCATTAAAAGCCTCCCATACAGCAGAGGATTCCATTAAATAGTTAGATTTTTGTTTATTAAGATTTTCTTGTTAGCATCAAGGCTGTAGGAGTTTCTAGAGCCATTGCGTTGAACAGGCAGATCAGAAAATGGATAAATGTCCTAATTTTAACATTGTGTAAAGACATTTATGGCGTTCAGAAGATGAATCCTTATAACTTGAGCTAGTCACAGTTGGGGGGGAAAAATGTTTAGGGTTTAGTCTTAAGCCACTCCTTGGTTCTTTATATTTTGTCTCAAAGGAGCCACACTTTTTTGCAATTTTGTTAAAGTGGTATTGAACAATAGTCCAATGTCCAATGACATAATTCATTGGACATTGGCTGCTTGTTTGCTCATTTTTGGTCCAGTCCTTATACCTGACCATTTTCAGTGGAGTGCTTTTTTTTTTTTTTGTTGTTAAGTGAATCATTATGAATCATTCAAGCATTAAAAGGGAACCTAACTCAAGCGATGAACCAGTGTTGTATATTTAGGCACTTTGTTACTAGCAGCCTGTTACAAAAACACAGCATTTGTTTCCACTTCTATAGATGAATATTTGAAAAAAATTTCCACAGATAACACAGTTTGACTGGCATAAAATAGTATTTTTTCCACCAACAAGGCACATTAAACTTGTAGTGTGTCCTTAAAATTTTTTAGAAAACTGGATGTGGCAGCTAAAAGAAGAAGCTGTTAGCCTAAAAGTGATCTACAGCAGATGAACAGCATCTAAAAGTCACATCCTCAAAAAAACAGGAAAAAAAATCAGTGGAAACCATCCACTTCCAAAACAACATAAACGAGGTGCTGTAAACAAACCACAGCGAGAAGTTGTTTTGACACAAGTTCCTAAGCGACAGAGTCGGCCAGAGGGGACAGTTTAAAAAGACCTGCGCGTGTGTGTGCATGTGTGTGTGTGTTTGGGGGGCACGTTTGTGCCTTTTGTTTTTTCGTGCCTGAATTTCTACATCGTTTAACCTCTTCCCCCCCGGGAGACCCCTGTTCTGGGCCAAACGCCAGCTTAGAGACTCATAATTTTATCAAAGCTTTTTATCCTCTCATGCCCAATTTTGATGAACTGAAGTTCAAGTTTTTGACAACAAGTGTCTCACCGACAGCATCCAAACCTCACAGTTTTGGAGTCTCGGGTTTCAGAGGATTGTCGTGCTCATTTACATCTGTGACATAAGAAATGACCCTTGAGTAGTTGAATCCACATGGCTCAGGTGGTAGAGCAGGATGCCCACTGTTGTCAGGACTGATGGTTTTAAGCTTGAGCTCCCTTTGGCAGTATGTCAGAGAATTTTATAGAATGTAGCTACATGCTTAATTTGATCTTTATTTGGATTAGCCCAGCCGTGCTCAGTTGCTCGCTTTTCTTATGCTTATCCAATTCAGGCATTGAGCTAACACAGAGAGACGCACAACTGTTCCATCTGACATGCACATCTCTAGGCAGTTAACCAAGCATACTCCACACAGATGCTGCGGCTGGCTGGTGGATTCATACCTAAGAACTGCTAACTGCACCACCATGAAAAGTTTACTGAAATTACTTCATGCGCTCAACTTTCATCCAGATCTCCTTAACCAGCATTTGAGATTTATTCTTAATTCTTCACGAGACATCAGATACATTCTCTTGTCTGTGCTCTGCTGTTGTCATTCCCTCATGTTCATGTAGGTATTTTTAATGTTTCTGCATCAACAATTGCCACATCGCTGTGTACAGACAAGAAAAAGACAGGCAGCGATGTTCGTTGATTTCACAGGACTTGTTAAGGCTATAAAACACACCAGTTACAACAGCAGAGACTGCTTTTCATTCCCAAGGCCGCCCTTCAGTCTGAGCCTGGTCAGCTTCAAGGAACCACAGCGCTCACTCAGTGTACTGGTGGTTTTACATGTTTTCTACTTCAGCTGCAAATTGTATATACTTTCCATTATTGCTGACCATTTTTCTGTGTTGCAGACATCCATCATGCTTAACCTATATTTTGCTTTTTCCCCTCTCAGATACACACAACCTTTCATTCCTAAACATACCAGTGCTGAGTTATAACTGACAGTGTGGTCGCTGCTTCGTGCTTGAGAGCAGACATAACATTTCAGCATTTTACTGAAACTGTTCTCTTAGTACAGCAGGAAGTCATAATAATGGGTGATTAGCAGAGGTGGTTTTTATCAAAAAGGGCATTAAACCTTTCAGGTCTGAGGGAGGAAGCGATTTAAATACAGTAGTGGTTCTCATTCATTAAAGAATTAGGACTGTAGAAATAGAAGTTATTTGATCAGACCAGTTTTTTTTTAACATAATGTGTGTGCTGGACAGTGTGTGTAAAGGAAATGCATACAGTTGGAGTTATTAAACTGTAAGTAGCCACCGTGGTTCTGTGGTGACCAGCGAACAGCCTTTTATTTGCCACTTCGCACAAACACACACTGCATAAACTCTGGAGCATGCCTAGTGGGGAAAAATGCGCCACCCCATCTAGTCCCAGCACGCTGCTGCATAAAAGGAACAAGTTTATCAGCGATTCGTAGCAGGTGAGCCAATCACTACGCCTGGCACTTCTCCCTGAATCACCCCGCCCCACCTGTTATCCTGCAGCTCAGCCAAAAACCACACCCCCAATTTGCGACAGTGTTGACTTGCGATAAGAGGGCACGAGTGTTGGTACACCCTGGCAGGCTACCAGTTCATCATAGATGCAGACAGCCACTTGCTCTTAGCCAGTCTAGAATAGCCAGTAACAAGCCCACCTTTGCTGTGGAGTTTTAGGAGGACAGCAGACACAGAAAGGCACGAAACCAGTTACCTTCTTGCTGTGAGGTAACAGTGCTAACCACTCCTCTATTCCTATCTTACGTAACTATTAAAATGACAGCTTTCAAAAGCTATTCACTGGCCATCGAGTCATCACTGCCCCACCTAAATGCAAGACTAAATTTAAAAGCTGGGACATTTCTGGTGATCCTTCAACCACAGCTTCCTGTACTAGACGTCACTCTGAGTTAGGTTTACTGACTGAACAGCTACTCTGAGTGCATATCAGGGTCATGGTAGCTCCAGCTGTCCCACTTAAAGCTACCATTCATATCATATTGGGTATGTAAAGTATCTCAGTCCTTTCTATTACTTAAGTGATACTATTCCAAGTTCTGGGTTCAGTTCTTTGAGTCAAACCCCTGGAGCTAACATAACACGATCTATTGACTTAACACCTTAAAACAGATTAAATGGCATTGTGTGCACAGGTCTCCTGGTACATTATGTCCATTTATTTCAGCATTGTGTTACAGTGTTTGCTGGTAATGTGGGCCATAGCAGTAAAGCTGCCAACCCATCAAAATTTCACATCTAAACCAGTCAGGTGTTCTGTTTTATGCTGACTTTACATGACTGATGACTTGAGCGGCCCTGGGTGTGCACTTGTTCTATTTTTCACTCAAGTGAAGGGTTGAAATTTGAGCGTAACACTGTGTCCCTGTGGGTAAGTTAATGACGCCATAGTTCTTCTCTCGACTTGTTTCAGTTTTCTCTGGATGGTCAGTGAAAGTTCACTGAACCACAGTGAGAACATGGGGCATGCTGAATAAACTCATAAGAGTTTGAGGCTCTTTTTTTTTTTTTCCTTTCCAGAGAGAGAAAGCTTTCCACATGCTGCATCTGAGATGGGTTTCAGTTGGTTGAACTTCTTTTCATTAGGCTCTCCATAGCTACGTGTTGCTCTGCACAGAAGCTTTCTGGAGACTAATGATTTTGCTGCTAAAACTCTGCTTCCATTAAAGGTTAATTTGTCTCCCTTGAGTTATATAAACAGTAGGAGGTTTGTCTGCACAAGACCCAACTCGCCTGCTACGTATACTGGTTCATAATATGCATAGTGTAGATTGTCTGTACGCAAAAGGCTAATAGCTCAATACTGAGGTGAATTCATGCATTAACACGGTCAATAGCTTTGCTTAGAATAAAGGCAAGAAACAGCCTGCCAGCATGTTTAAAGCTTATCAACTTACATATTATACCACTGCCTTTTTGCATTGAGTTATGGTGCTGATTTCCTGAGTGGCTGTGAAGATGTCTGGATTTAACTTGTCTATCCAGTTTGAACAGATCCAGGCTAGCTGTGTGCTCCCGTCTCCTCTCCTTATCCCAAACTAATCTGACCATGTTTTTGACAGAAACCTCACTTAATAGTTACTGCACAGACACGAGAGTGGCATCTTCTCCTCTAACTCTGCAAAAAAACAAAAAAAAAAAAGAAAAAGAGTCATTCCGTTTTAATCTATCATCATCCTTTTCACCAGAGTCAGGTTTAATCTCATCACTGAGTCCACTGATCTGGTGGGGACTTGTGGAGACGGTCTCCTCCATGGTTAAATCAATATCGCTGTAAAGATCATCCCATCACTAGTTCTTCTGTTCTGCTTGGATCAGACGTTGGGTTAGTGGCTGTTTCTTCACATCCCACACATCCCATAAGCTTTAGGACGTATCTGATGTTGAAATTATTGCTTCAGTCTCCCATAATTTCAGTTTTCTACAAATCTCCAAACTCTTGATTCACTTGCGCCTGATATCTGTGTGTAATGCTCAGTCCAGGCTGTGATGTTAACAGCTCAGTGAATGATTGATAGCCATTTAAACAGAATGTATGAACACAGGCAACAGCTTAGAAAATGTATTTTTGAGGCTCCATTTTATTTCAAGCATATGCTTTGACATGCAGCGAGGTAGTGTGTGACACAAAGCTCTCTGTAACTCGCATGGTTTGTATTTCTTTCTTTTTTATTTGATATTGCTTAAGGCAGCGTGAGCGCTGAGTGTTTGTGAGTGACAGGTGTGAGTGTGGTTTTCAGAAAGTGGGATAGTGAATGAGTCAACTGTTCTGTTCCTTACAGGTGTGTACATGTTTGCATTTGTTTGACTCCTTTGTCACCTGGTGCCACTCAAAACACTCCACAACACCTATTTAATGCAGTCCTGGTGTTTTTTTAAAAAAATATAAACTAAAACAAACCTCCATTTAGCATCAGAGAAGCTGATCTAGGACATTTTTCTCAGTGCAATTATTTTGTAATTGTGCGGATGAGATCTATAGGTTTGCTATATGAGGTTTTAGGAACAGCTTGAATTTATGCACACTCGGGCCTCTGTTTATGTGGCTCAAGTGCTAATCTGGAGGCAGCTACAGTGCAGTGTTTGTGCATTTTGAAAGTTAGGAAATGGCCAGAGCTGCTGCTTTGGAGGATTTTCTCAGGGGAGACCTCCCCCTGACAACAGTACTGGTCATACAAATGCTGTAGCTTTCATGATAACTAACTTTGCTAGGTGAGGCCTTCATGTAAAACCACTGAAGTAAATTTGCCCCACCTTTTAAAACAGTTGATTAAAGAGCATTTAAGCATACTGACAATAGTGGCAATGCTGAACACTGAGCCTGACATTTCATCTTAAATGAATTTTCTCTTCAGTGCAACACCCTACTCTGACTTCTTTGTCTCCATTTCTCAATCATGTTTGCTCTGTTTTTCTCTGTAGGCTGATGAACACAGAGAATAACCTATTGCAGACCAGGGAGGAGGACGGCGAGTCATTTGAGCGGACGCTGGTAGCCTCAGAGTTCGTCGATTGGCTGCTGCAGGAGGGGGAGATGCCAACGAGGGAGGAGGCGGAGCAGCTGGGGCGGAGGCTTCTTGAACATGGGATCATCCAGCATGGTGAGCAGGGATTCAAGGGAGGGCCTTTTTCATACTCACACCATCAGCACTTTTTCATCAGCGCATTACTCCTATATCACACTCCTTAAACTCCTTGTCAACGTGGCATTCAACAACACTATGACTTTCGTGTCATAAGTATGTCTAGAGCCAGCCTGAGTTAGTTATGCCTTTCTAGGAAATAACCATAAATAGGTCTTCTAGTCCTGAAACCTAAAAACAAAATAGGTTACTATGTTCTCTAATGAGTACCTGAAAACTGGAGTCTTTATTAGTTTTGCTCCTAAAACTCATTACTGCACATTATCGCTCGTAGCCATTTTGAATTGACCCACATTATGCCACACTGACCAGGAATGTATTTCACTACTCATGAGCTAATGTCATTTCTCAAAAAAAAAGAATCTTTATACAGGTGTAATAAAGTAATTACTCACACTGCTACACTACTACATTACTTTTGCATTATTTTGCACTGTCTGATGTGATCACCACCTAAAAGTATATTGTCAAACCATAAATCTTCCTGCATATCAGCACAAATTCCCCTCTGAATAAGAACACTAAATCTTTCACATCACTGTGCTGTTACTACAAAGCAAAGTGGGAGAAAACAGTGAGAAATGCAACAGCGTCACTACTGTAGAAAGCTTTTTTTCTATGTGCAACTCCAAAACTCTGTTACCTCCGCTTTTGTTACCTGCTGAAAATCAGGCTTTTGTTTGTCGGGTGGAGCTGACATACACTCAGCTGTCTGAGCGTCCTTTCCTTTGCTATGTGTTGCCGCCTTTGCAGGTGCTCGGAGAGCTTTATTGCTGGTTTCGAAGCAGCAGATTGCTGTTCCTGACTTTCGCATGGTTAGAACATTATAGTTATATTGTCTAACTGCCAGAAGCTGGAGAACCTTTCTCATATTCCTCAGTATCCTCAATGCAATCGGGCCAGGCAAATGACACTTTTTCCCCTATCTACCCATAATGCAGATTACCAAAGAACTTATGTCACAGAAGAAACAAAGTAATTGTTTAGTTGTTCATTACAGCCGGATGTGATCTAAAGAGTAATGCAGTGATTTATAACACTGTGACTGCTTCTGCATTTGTTGCTGTTCTCCTTTTGGTGAAGGCTTCCATGACAGGAAGGAGTTTCTGCTGGGTCATAACTGCATCATGAAGTTTGAAGTCTGGTTCCCATCAGTGTCTGCTCCAATTAGACTTTGTGCTGCTGCAGAGATGTCACATGACTTTAGTGCTAGAGGTCTGTGTTTTCATTAAGGAAATTGTGCAGACTCTTCAACACAGTTGAGAGCCTGCATGTCTGGATTCCAGACTGTAGATATAAGGAGCCAAACCTTCTTTAAAGGACACTTCTGTTTAGCATGGCTGCCATGTTATGCCATCCAGATAGATTTAAACAGAGAGGCAATGATAACCTGCAGACGAAAGACAAAGGATAGAATTTATGAATGATGAAAGATGCTTTATCATGTGATTAAGTTATTTCTACCCACTCCTCCCTTCTGCTTCTGCTCCTCTTCCCTTGCCTGAATGCCTGCCGTCACACAGTAGGTCCGTCTGCCCTCTCTTCCACTCACTCACTTCCTATCTTCCATCTCTCGAGTGCAGCTGTAAAACCAAGCATCTCGAGGGATATGGAAAGTGGTGCTGCCACACACATACACACACACACACACACATAGTAGTGTGCTGTTACTTTACTTATTTAATGTGCTAGAAAGCTTCCTCACAGAGACATCACAGCGTCATCCTCCTTGTGAAAATAAATGCTCGAGTCTAGTGTTACACAGGTGATATGTGGACTTTTCACTGCGTATGTTAGCACCACTGTGTTGCAGTAAAGTAAAAGTTAAAATAACTTGCTTGTACACACCCTGAGTTCCCATGAAAAACACATCATAAAGGGAGTAGAGAGCAGGCCAGCCACATTTCTGTCCTCCTCTGTTGTGGTCCCCTAGTCACATTCACACGTTCATTCATGTGATGTATAGTTGGTCTGGATGGATCTACTTTGTGTTTGTCCATAGCCTGTGCTCGGTCAGTGTGTCTACTGTGGCGCGCCGGGGAAATAGTTTTTCTACGCTGTGCTTCTGAATCAGGTACCAACAGGCAATATAAGCAGCAGTAAAGATGACAGAGTTGCAGGTAATGTGCAAATTAAGCAGAGTGGAGTTGCTGTATCACTGTGCAACGGGCAGTGAGCCAGCAGCCAGCTGTCGTCACTCTGGGTGAGGCCTTATCCCATAAACCTTAAACTGACTCCTGAATTAGTTTACAGACAGAGAAGCCAGCGTTTCACTTCAGCCTGTGAATCTGAGTGTAAAGCACAATAAAGGGGGACTTTGTTGAGCTGACTGCAGCCACGAAACGACCCACAAGCCAAATGTGTGCTAATTAACGTTCCGCTCATAAACTGGATGATAACTAAAGGACTGTAAACATGCACTTGATAAATGTAATGACATAATGTGCACTGGTGGACACTTGTGCTTTTAGACTTTCTTCTCACATCTCAACCCGAGATGTCGTTTTGTGATGCATTTTTAATTTCTCCCAGCTATCTGTTATTGTTATTTGAACATAGTATAAAACCGAGCTTCATGTTTGAGGAGGAAGTCGTTACTTTGTTACGTAATCAATGAAATGTCTTATTGTATGTATCCTGCGGCCCTTTTTAGTGAGAAGGAAGTAATGATTGTTACAGCTCTTTTTATTTCTCAGTAAAAGGCCTTGTGAAATGCCAGTTATTTAATGCTCTGGTTATCTCAGTGTGGAACAACACTGTATTTTACTGTGAGTATTAACAGGGTGCATAAATCATTTCTAGATGGCAGTAATCTGGCTTCAAGAGGCTAATTTACATAGCCTGAAACAGGAAACTGGGTTTCAAAGCAGGTTTCTGTCTACAGGTGGGTGAAAAGATTTAAAAAAAAAGCTCCCAAAATATTTTCTTGGGGTTAACAAATAAATCACACGAGCATTGTGTGACTCTTTGGCCAGCAAGAAGACAAAATCAGCTTTTCTAAACCGGAGGAAGTTGTGCGCTGTGTTTCACGTCTCTTTTGAAACCAAAGTAAGAGCAGGTTCACAGGATTAGGTTCACCTTGGCATGCTTGCTAATTCTGATAAAAATTGTACTTATAGCTCATCTTATCAGTCCAGCTGAGATAACTGAGGTCAGCGCTCTCTGTGGTCAGCATGTGCTAGCTCATCTCCAGGGACAGCTGTAACTGTGAGGTGTTAGATTGTGACTCACTAAACTAAAAAAAACAAAAACAAAACAATTTTAAAGAACATAAATAAAAATGTTTATGACTGCCCTGTCCACTTTTCCTTGTTATTAGTCACCAACAAGCATCACTTTGTTGACGGGCCCCTCCTCTACCAGTTCAGGATGAACTTTCGGCGACGGCGGCGGTTGATGGAACTTCTTCACGAGCGGGGACGCCGCATCCCCGAGAGCCACGACAGTCCCTTCTGTCTCCGGAAACAGAGCTCTGATGGAGGCAACACCAGCTTCCTCTCAGGTACATGACTCTGTGACTGCAGCAAAGCTTTGCTTCATTGTCTCATCTTTAATTCCAGACTCATGGAAAAACTTTACAGCTGAAACAATGAATTGATTGATCAACTAAATAATCAGGAAAATCCAAACTTTTGCTGTGAGAGTTTTTGCAGACCTTTTGGTGGAGACCTTGGGGAGTTATTTGCCTTTGATAGAAAACTTTCATTGTGTCCACGTGTTCATGAAGCATTATTCTTATCAAACAGTTTAAATATTGCTTCTGGTTATTGGAGTCAGTAACGTATTTATCCCGTTTGCCTTATCTTCTGTTGACACACATACCCAAATTCACAGACAATAACCTGTGTCCTTGCTGGTTTCTGCCTTGTAAAGATAACAGAGCAGTCCTGTGTGTTACTAGGCAGGAGAGTAGAGTCTCTCGCCAAAGTGGCACAACTACCAAAGTATGGCAAACAGAAAATCACGCACGCACATTTAAAACTTTTGAATAGTTACATAAAATCGAACCCACGTAGAAGGTTACACAATATATTTCAGTAAGAAAAAAGCTTTTCTTTTAGAGCTGATACTGGTAAACTGCAACTCCTTTATTCTGCTTTTCTGTCTCTCTTCTGATTATCTTTGACCAACACCTCAGCTTGTGTCTCTCTGTCTCAGTGAGTCCCACTAAAGAGATAAAGGTGTCGGTCGGAGTTCGTCGGAGCAGCATGAGCAGCAGCTGTGGCAGCATCGGTTACTGCAGCAGCGGTTACTACAGCAGCAGTCCGACGCTCAGCAGCAGTCCGCCTGTCCTCTGCAACCCTAAATCTGGTAGGAGAACCTGGATATAGAGCGTGGTTCGTGATGGGCCCCACTGTGCAGCCCTGAACGTAACTCTTATGTAATCAGGTACTATTTCTTAGTTTAATTGCCAGCTTTTCTAAGGCTGTGGTTTTAAGTTACTTCAGCTAGAGTTAAATGAAGTGGTAAGTAATATTGGTTTGCGCTAAGCTCATAACTGAATGGAAATAAAGGAAAGTGATTTTTAATTAAGTCTACACGCTGACAGATGAATGGCTCTCTTCAGTCTGCTTCAGCCTGTGGGCTGCTGCCTGTGTCTGTGTCACATGATAAATCAGAAGTGTCAAACTCATCTTACAGTGGGGCAAGCACAGGCCAGTTTGAGCTTAAGTAAATGTGTTGCCTAATAACCTTTTAAAAATCACCTCCAAATGGTTCCCCTTTCTTTCAGTGTAAAAAAAAGCAAGTACAGGTTTATTACGTAAGATTTTTTTAGGTTAGTAATAACAGCTTTTTCCACATTATATTAACAAATATTACAAAACATAAATAGAAGACACATCAGAACAGCCACTGGCTTACACTTTAAGAAACTACAGAAAACTACAGAAAAGGTTGTTGCCTGTTCTGGAGTAAATTTAACAGGTAATGTGTGATGTCTTTGTTAGGAAGACTGTAAAATGGACTTAGCTTGTGTTTCTGTGGGAAGAAATGCTGATGAGCGCACATTTACAGACATGCGCTGCCTGTTCCGAGAGACAGTCACACCTGTCATTTGGAGATGAGCCGCTTTAAATTCGTGGAGCAGATTTGAAAGTTTGCAACTGACGCCTTGCAACTGTTTTTTGCTTCTTTGAAGTGTCGTTTGATGTGTCTAATTCAAGTAGAGTCCTTGACAAGAGTGTCTTTGTACCAGCCCTCCTTTAGCATG
>VOQJ01017830.1:61662-71873 GCA_015052665.1 Apistogramma diplotaenia | reverse complement strand
ATATATACACACACACAGGGATGTCCACTACTGGGAATATTTTGGTATTGTGTTAACACACACACACACACACACACACACACACACACACACACACACACACACACACACACACACACCGAAAGCCTCCAGACTAACAAACTGCAAAAATGTCTGCTTGTAAAGAGGGACTCACACTTGCGAATGATCAGTTAATCAGTCGCATTTGTTTAGCATCTCGCTGCTGTTTACCTTCTTTATTTCTACAGAAGGAGTAAGGATGTACTTAGTTTTTCACAGGAGTACAAAGAGTGCTTCCTTTTTCACGTGACTGCATATATGAATTTGTCTGTCTCACATACCCACACATCAAATCAAGTGTGTTTTTCACTTTTCCTCAAATATGATGATAGTCAACTTGTGCCCAGCCTAAGAGGGAGAGGAGAAAAAGAACTCTTGGACCTGCTGGTCAGTCAGCTCTTTCATCTCTGTCAGTTGTAGCATCAGAGGCTTTCTCACGCACATGTGGTGCACCTGTATGAGGAAAGGATGTGCAACATGAAGTTTCACATCAAACTTTATTTTTATCTTTTCGCACACACAACCTCCTCACCTCACTGTGAGAAAGGAACAGAAAATAAAGCCACTTTCATGTCTCAGTCTTTTAAGCCTCGTTTTACCTCACTGGTCCCGATGGTGGATGTTTTGGGAATAACTTGGCATTTGCATTGTGAGCATCCTGACTCTGAGATAATGGTGATGCCTCCCATTTTGACATTTGTGTCTGCGCCTTTTCTTCAGCAGGAGGTACTGTCTGCTCCTTTCCCCCATCCGACTGTCAGGAGAGCGCATGGCCTACGCTCAGCAACCCACTCCGCACTCTTCACCCAACCCGCCACTGCCCTGTCTCCACAGGTTAGTGCTTTCTGCATGCATGTGCATCTGTATAATAAAGGAAATGAAAACAATAGATTGTCTTATTGATTTTTGGGCCACTTGGCCTCAAGAGGAAATCCATATTGGGTTAGTTGTGTGTCTGGCTCGGTGTTGTAGGCAGCACTTGACAGCAGCTGGGTCAGCACTTCCTGACACCTTCATCACCTATTGCACTTGTCATTTGTAAAGGTCAAACAGGAAATGGTTGTGTCATTATGCAACCAAGGCTTCAGATTGTTGCAGATATTGGATCGATGTTGGCCGGCTGAATATTGCCAATCATTGTAAGTTGCATCACTCTGACTTCAGAAAGTAGTAGCGCTCCTAAGAATTTCAGTAGCAGTTGTTAGTTTATTGCACTAAACCCAGAATACTTTTTGTTTGCAGCCTTATTCTGCACATATTCTAGATGCATAATAATTACTGCTCCCAGCAAATCTCAGTCTTTTACTGCTCGTCACTATTTTTCTTCATTTTATCTGTCTCTTTGATGTGAAAACTAAATAAACCTCTTCATCTTTCAAAGGCTCCTCCACTGAGTAGCTCTTATTTCAGGTGAAGCCTTTGAAGGCCGATTAGATCACTGGACATTGGTGTCCAAAAAATAAAAATAAAAAAACTGGAAAAATATATTCATATGTTTCAAAAAAAGCCCACTATTCCAAACAAGCTCCCCACAATGGTGCCACCTCCCTGATACAGTGTTGACAGCGGCAGCGTGTGCTGCCGTATGAAGCCAGTTTTCCCATCAAACCTTATTACGCCCTGCATGTCATTATTTTGACAAGTATTCTAAACACCAGTGAGAGTTTCCAAACGCAGTGTGCCACATCAGAGAGGCGAACAAGCTGTTTTCGGTGACTTTCGACTTTGATGTGACGGCATCAAAAAACTTTGCATTACTTTCATGCTAACACTATGGAAACTGATCTCAGTGGTTATGGTTTGCATGCAAGCTAATGCTGAAAATGCTGCTCAGTGCTTCGTCCCAGGTGGGCAATCTGACGATGTGCTTTTCCGAAATTTTTTTTACTTAAAACCAGACCTATTGTGTTGCGGCAGTCCTACATGGCATTCAGTCCCCTCTGTAATGATTATTTTGTTCTTCGGCATCAACTCCATCATCTTGGACTGCAGCTGGTGACAGCCTTCCTTGTTCCTCTCTGCAGCCTCAGTGGCTTGTGTTTCACTGGCTCTCCAGCTCAGAGAACAGAACAAGGAGTAATGTTGCCAGCTGATGTCCGAGCTGGTGGAAGTGAGGCCAATCTGTGGGGCGAGAGTCTCGCGGAAGAGCAGGGATGGAGATTTCAGGCAAAGATGCTGTTCAGTAAATTACTGGGAACTGTTCATATTTCCTTTGCAGATTACCACCTGCTCTCAACTGGCATAGTTGTGCTAGTCTCGTGATATACTTTTACCAGGAAGTTTGAACTGTATGTCATTTCAATTCATTATGTGCAGAGATAGTGCACAGTGAAGAGAGACATCAGGGAACACACGCTGGAAAGGGCCACAGATCGGACGCAAATCTGGGCCACCTGCATGTGGCATACATGCACGCCCGCTCAGCCACCCCCATTGTGTGTGGTAGTTTTTCACTTTGCATCATGGCCCTGTTTGTGCAGTAGGTTTTAATTTCACCTTGACATACACATTGTATTGGGGTGTGAGTATAATGATGTTAACTGTTGATATGGAAACAGGCGCGGTCTTTAGCAACTAATCAGGAAATGAACGTTGTGAATGTCTATAAAATATCATTCATGCATATTGATTTTAAGCATAATGAAGCGACAGTCTACTGCTATTCATAGTGGGCTTTCAGAGAAAAATAAACGCACTGTCCAAATATGTCGACTTCACACAAACTAAGCAAAAGCTTGGTTACTTGTGATAGCTGGGGCTTTGGTCATGAAGGTAGCCCCTTGGGGGCTTCGGCGCCCCCAGCTGCTAGCTACTTGTAAATGCCCGTAGAATTGCAACCACGTATGATAGAGCAATAATTCTTTTTGAATATAAACACAGAGGATTTACACTGACATGTCATGTATTCAACCTGTCCCAGAGCGCTGTTCCTTCCTTTAACGGGTTCACGTAGCAAGCTCTAACAACAAAATGTACTCCATCTGCATTAGCATGTTTAGCTCTGGCATTTCTGTCGCTAACATAATATGTAGAAACAGAAAGCATGTATAAATGTAAAGTTATGGTCTAAAGGTTAAAGTGACAGGCTTTGTTACCAGGCAACCATATGCCATACATGCTCAGTTAAATCAATGGGGAAAATTAAGATTTGCATCTCAGATTGTGATCCCACCCAGGTTAAAGGTAAATTCTCAGTCTGTCTTTTTTTCTTTCTTTTTTTTTAATCTCCAACAAGGAGGTTATATTTTCATGCTAACAGTCCACTAAAATTAGACTGGCATCCATGAAGGTCTAAATGAGTCATTAGTCAAAAATTGACAAAAAACCCTTAGAAACTATGATTCTTCCGATTGTGGCGTGTATTGTCAGTACTGTACGGATTTAAAATATCATGCCACATTTGACCTCTGCCCTCTCCTTCAAGGTTAATAGACTGAGCTGAATGTCAAAATGATAGTTATGGTATATAGAGCTTTTTATCTGTGTTTCTTACTGCCTTTGTTTGTATTAACAACATTTAGGCATATAAGGAATGATATATGGGGATTCTTAATATCACGCTACTGTGGACCTCTGACCCCTTCATCAAGGTCAAATAAGGTCAAACTTTCATAAAATGCCTTTTATCTTTACAACTCTGCTTAAATTTCTCCTGCCTTTGTTTTTTGTAAGGTGATATACAAATATCTCCTTACAATTTGCATCCAGATTTGACCTCAGTTTGACCTCTGACCTCACTTGTATGTTTCACGTCTGCCTTTCTTGCAAGTTAACTCCAAAATGTTATATAAATATAAAGAAAGTACCATCAAGAGAAAGAACGAATCTACATAAATAAAAAATGATAAAAAAAAGTACTCTCTAAAATTATGGCAGGTACACTAAAGTGTGCACTTGCACTTGGAGGTTTGTGCTTCTTATTCTTTTCTTGTTTGCTTGTGTTTTTTATTGACATCAGCACAGTTAATTAGAGTCACGTAATTAATCATAATCATAAACTTGCAGATGTATGAAACACTTCTTAAGCTGTCTGGTCCTCGGGGTGGCGGGTGGGGGGGGTCGAGGGTGTTACAATATAACAAATTTAATCTAGAAAAAATTGGATGAGTCTGTTTGCGTTTATGTCTGTTGCTGGGCTCAGCAGCGTAGCATTAGTACCAAATAAGCTGCTTCCTCAGCTATAAATGTGATTGACTGCTCTCTGCTTCTTGAACCACACTTCAGGACAAAACAGATGCAAGTGAAACTTTATTAGTATTGCATTGTTTGAGTGGTTGTCTCAAAAGTTGACTTGTTGAATATTACAGTATCGGCATCCTTTTTTTGTAAGAATCCAATAAATCTGTTGAGTTATGTTATGAAAGTCAGTTCAAGGTTTAGCATGTGTATTTTTCACCAGGAAATGTGCTTGACCCTGCAGCTGGCTTTCACGGGATAAAAATTTTATAATGAGAACAGGATATTTGTTCCTTGAGTGCTTGTAATCCGTGTGCTACGGAGAGCAGTGCATTAGCCCATCTCCTCTTCTTTCTGTGTGTGTGTTTGTGCCAGGAGTTGGAGAAAATGTATGTTCAGTGTGTTTCGTTTTTGCTGTGTGTTTATGTGTCATTGGGTTATATGAAATGGAGAAGGCGGGCTTGGGTTTGCACAAGGTGGGGGTGGCTGTACAATGAAAACCGAGCCGAGGCTTTCCTCGGACTCTGTTTACATTTTGCTGCAGTGGGCCACTTGAAAAGGCATCGGGGAAAGGATGCTGACCGAGAGCAGAGGAAGTGCATACATGACTCGCGCTGCTAGAAAGTAAAAACGTTAACAGTGGGTCATATTACCAGGACATTGCGCACAGTTGCATGAAAGGGCAGAGCTCATAGGGAGCTAGTCCCCCCCCCACCCCACCCCAGAGAGACAGCTGTTTATTCAGAGGGCCAGGGGAGGGAGGAGACTCGGGCGGCCCAGCAGGGATTGTTTACCTTGCCACGGCCTGTTGACTCTACGAGGTGGAGCTGAGGATGATATTGCGAAACAAAGAAAACCTCAGCAAAACAGAGATGCTGTAAAGAAGCTCTACAGAGAGGAAATCAGGTTGCATCAACTTGTTAGCCTTGATAACATTGGCTTTAAAAGTGTCTGCTGCACCGTCTGGCATTTGTATATCACACTGTTACCAGTCAACACTCTTTTTTTTCTTGTTTCCCCTCATTGACACCCCTCTCCCTTGCTCCTGCATTGCTGCAGTACAGGCACTTGTCTCCTCCTTGGGTAAGCCAGCCCTCTCTCTCCTTGTCTCCAACCTTTCCTCCCTCCCCTCCTCCCTCTGCCGTGCTTTGGCATCCTTCAGTTTAGCTGCAGCTTCCCACAAGGGCCTGATGGGTCACAGCTATAGACACACACACACACACACACACAGGCACGCAGCAGTTCGCAGCAGAGCTGTTCATGCATGGACCTCTCGATCCATCTGCGACTCAACTCCTACGGAAGGCAGCCGTGGCAGTTTAGCTAAGTTGTCAAATGTCAAGCTGACATGTGAGGAGAGAAATCTAAGGGGGTGCCAGTGTAGCTCATGCTTCTCCACATGCAGGGTCCGAAACTGAGGGGTAAACGAGTGGATGGATTAAACATAAAAGAAATGGAGCTGAAAAGTGTTGAGAGGGAAGGAAAAGGCAGCAGTCGTCAGGATGGCAGCTGATAAAGGTGTAGCATACGGCAAGGGCAGCGAAGGTGGTGCTGTGACTGCAGTCTGCAGAGCTCTTGAGCAAGTCACATTTGCCATTCACTTTGAATGTGTTGTCTACAGCAAACCTACGTCAAATAGATGTGTCCGTTTCATGTTTTGATCAGTTATACAAAGGAAAGATATATCGTTGTTCGCTCAGGTCAAGGATTTATTGTCCTTTCCATTCTCTCTGTAAGAGGGTGGTGTCAGTAATCTTCACCGGCTTCTCTGGCAGGTGGGTGTAGTTCAAGAGCACGATAAACCTTTTGCACACAGAGCGCTCAATGTACAGGTTTACATCAGAGAGGTGAAGAGTTGAAAAATTGCCACCGGCTGAAAACTATGGCTGCTCTTTTTTCTTTTTTCTTTTTTTTTTTACAAGGAGGCAAGTGTGTTTTAAAGTGAGCCATAAACACACTTTGTTACTTTATTCAGATGATGCACTGAACTTCTCCTGCAGACATGGCGAACACCCGTCATCCTATAAATGTAATGTTTCATTCTGAATCAGAGGCCCTCTAAACACTCTGTGTTTTTCCACTGCTTCCTCATCTTGAGTGGCACTGATTTATTAGACTTTGTGGAATACCACATTATGATACACCGATAACAACAGCAGCAGGCAGTCTGTCTGCACAAGTGCAAAGGGGCGGAGCCGATGTAGAGACGGTGATCTCAGGTGGAGTGAAAGGAAATGTTTTCCTAGCGTCCAAAAGTAATCAATGGAATAATCAATAGAACTAAAATAACTGATAGATGCCATAAGCCAATACGTCACCTTCTTACATAGGAACAGCAGGCTTCAGGTGATAGAGCGATTGCTGTGTGAGAGACTGCTGACTTATGTAAAACGCATCCAGGCATTTAAAAACAATTGATTTGTATCGGCGTTGGCAGATATCCAAATGTAAAATATCAGTATCGGTATCGGACAACAGAAAGTGGTGCCATCCCTACTTGATAAGACTTGCTTGCCCTGAACGTCTCCCCTGATCAGGCCCATCTTTGTCAGCTAGTTTTTTTGTTTAAATTTTCATTATCTTTTATTGTTTGACAGGGGAAACGCATGGAGGACTGTGACAGACTCACACTGGTGATGCGGTTCTGTATGCATTTATTTTGCAAAATAATTGAACCTCTTTCTAAAAATGACCCCTCTGACAAATCTTCCATTCCACCCGAACATCTTAGAAAAGCACCAGCAGACTTGCTCAGCTTTAATTAAGACGGCAGTTAATTAGGACGCCGGTGTGCTCGCTCTTGGATGACTGTTTTGATTGGTTGTACTGGCGGGAAATGACACCCAAACCAGTATCGGGTTTCAAGTGTCATTTGTGCGTAGCTCAGAAAAACAAAAAGCCTGACTGAGTTTTCTGTTTCTTAGCGGCACCGCGTCAACGATGCGATGCTGAGTGAAGCAGAGATTGATTTTTTTTGTCACTTTGTTGACTACAAATGCAATTGATTATTCCTGTATGACACGAAGATACTGATTGGCCCAGCAAGCTTAAACCTACCATTAAGCCACAGATGTCGTCAATGGATCGAATCCCTCCAATCTCATTGTACAGCTGCATAATGACAATAAAGGCATTCTATTCTATTCTATTCTATTCGCGTTATTGATCTTTTTGTGTGTGTTAGAGCATTATGCATATGTAACCACGAAATGAGATTTTTTTTTTTTTTTACTGCTTACATTTTCAGCCAGTTGGCAATTGAATATTATCAGGTAAACAGTGCGCCGAAGCAAAGTGAGGATATAAAGGATATTGTTGTGAAATGTCACCGCCATCAGAATTATGTTTCAGTGCATCTGTAACTGTGGAGAAAAGCTTCCCCGCAGACACATCAGATGATTTATTTTCCATTATCCGCGTCTGCATGTTTCTCTGAGCTCGACTCTTTGGATGCATTCCTGTTACTGATAATAGAGTCAGTATGAAGAATTTCAAGAAGAAAATCAATCTGCTTTCAGGATGTTAACTGACATTTTTCTGTCAGAGTATCAGTTATCTCATTGAATAAACCTATTGATCCTTACATCTTAAACTTGCATTGATTTGTAAGCCGTTAGCTCAGCAAGGCCTCGTTGCTGCGTTACAAAGAGGAATTCGGGATAAACTGTGTTCACTTACATATCGTTCCTCTGTAATGGAAACGTTTAAGGACTGACCGGTGATCGCTGATTTTCTAGCACCACGTTTCGAGTTGAATCACTGACTCATGATGACTAATGCTGTTTGTAAACATCGTCATGACAACGTCTAATTATGTATTTAATTAACATATCTTGCATGCAGTTAAATCTTGGTCACCTCTGTACCGAGGCGAAACAACCTGATGATTAAGCAAAAAACAAAAAGTGTGCTTATAAACCTGCTGATATTCAGAAATGCTGAGCCGTGCAGATGTATTTTATAAAATCCTATTAAATACAACTTTATGAACTCTCATTAAAGGCAAAATAAATCTCATCAATATCATCACTGCAGTATAAGGCATTGCTTGTCGTGCAAATTTTTTATAGGGACATCAGAACTTAATTTTAAAAAAAGTTGTTAGGGGTTATTGATTCAGAATGAATCCGTCCTTCATCCGTCTGTATTTTTCCATCTTGCATTCAGAAAATTGGCCAGTTTCATTTATTCCAATAAAGGGTTTTAAAATAGTATTAATAAGCAAAATAGTTTATAGTCTTTGATATTTATTTGCATCTTAACTGGAATATTTATCACTTTATGTCCTCACTTCCTTTTGTTCCCTATAGTTTAACTCATCAGCCTTTCACATGGCAGCAACCCGATGCTGGACATCAGGATGGGGGAAGAAATATGATTTAAGGGACTTTGACTGTGGCATGGTTGTCGGGGCTGGTCTGAGTATTTCAGAAACTGCTGATCCGCTGGGATTTTCCCACACAACCGTCTCTCGGATTTACAGAGAATGGTCTGAAAAAGAGAAAATATCCGGTTTTCAGCAGTTTTCTGGAGGAAAAAGCTTTGTTGATGCCAGAGGTCAAACTGCTTCGAGCTGATGAGAATGCAGCAGTATCTTTAATAACTAATCAATACGACCAGTCTTGATTTCTGCTGGTACGCTCAGAATTTGACATAAACAACATGAAAGCATGGATCCATCCTGGCTGGCACTCACAATTTTGACTGGTGATAGTGTAATTGTGTTGAGGATGTTTTTTTGGCACACTTTGGGCCCCTAAATACCAACTGAGCATCTCTTAAACACCGAACACCGCAGCCCCTCCTGAGTATTAGTGTCGGGCACTTCTGAAGGAGAAAGGGGGGTCAAAACCAGTACTATCAAGGTGTACCTAATAAAGTGGCTGGTGAGTATATTCTATATTCTATATAATCTAATCAGCTTCTTTCTTTTGCTCATATTCTGTGGGATCATTTTGTTGCATTGTTACAAGAGAATCCTCACTTTCAATAATCGCACTACAAGTGGAAGCAGCTGCTCCCTATAAATGCGAGGCTGGCATCTATGTAATATGAATAATATGTCATTGGGAATCTTTGGGTGCCGGTTGAAATGTGTATAATCACATAGCCAAAATGACATATTTATAGGAGCTCCACTTTACTGTTTTCACCTGCGTAATCGCATCAGGAGTGGATTATTTCATAGTGTATCAGATTCACCGCACTAACCGTGATGTATCGGGTGACGTCTTGCTGTAACATCTCTATTTCTTTAAATTGAAAACGCATAAGAAACAATAATGTAAAAATAAGAAAGAAAATATACAAAATAATAGGCAGAAAACAAGCCAAAGGTGTGTGTCTCTGTGAAACCCCGTTAAAACGTGTTGACAGGTGGCTCGTGCTGCCATCAAAGGACTCCCTTCATTCTGCTTAACGCCAGTGATCAAACTGGGGTCATGCTGTGTGTGAGAGCTCGCCAGGGGTTACACTCCTAGGCGATCACACTAAAGTTGTTAAACCTCTAATATGGAGTAATAACGGCTCTCGGTGATTAACTCTACACACGCATTATTAGCAGAAGGAAGGCGTTTAACGTTGTGGTTTTGCTTGAGAATTGAGAGGGAGAGAGTGGAAAACAGGTAGGAACAGTAGTGGTGGGTGGGGGGGATGAGCAGTGGAGTAGACCCTTGAGAAAGGTGGAGAATCAAATCACATTGAAACAAGATGGAATAGAGGAGCAGGGGGAGGCACGATGAGCCGCATACTGATGATAAAGATTAAGATTGTGAACAGGAGCGTGAGGGCAGGGAGATATGGAGACAGCTTCTTTTTCTCTCCAAGCATGAGCGTGGTTGTCTAGCTCGCTTCGATTTTAGGTTATGATGTCATTTGGGAGGATAAAAGGGCAGAGATGAGCGGAGGAGCATGAGGGGGGGGGGGGGCCATTTTTAGGGAAGAGGTAACAGGGAAGGGGGTGTGACCCGCCTTTA
>VOQJ01017830.1:44060-56884 GCA_015052665.1 Apistogramma diplotaenia | reverse complement strand
GCTGTTTAAGAATGAGTCGGGTTCCGTTGTTGTTGGGGCGGGGGAGGGGTGGAGTGGGGGTGGGTGGTGGAGAGGGGGGGGGGGTGCACATGTCAACAATCTGATTCATTCACTTCTGAGATCTTATCCCATGGATTAAGAGGGCCATGAGCTGGAATTAATTAGCCGAAACATGTTCAAGTCCTTTAAGGCAATTTATTGAAATGGAATGAACGATTAAGTCGGAATTATTTATATCTTGATGTAACTGGTTTGGGGGGGGTTGATGTTCGGATAGCCTAATCAGGAGAGGGTTGCTTTCACTGTCAACTCTGCATTGCAGTGGAGTGATCTGATCAGCACAGGCTTTTTGTGGGGCACACTCTGCTCTGTCACAGTTTCCCTCTCGGTGTGCCAGTTACGATTACTTAATGCTGTGGCGTTCAAGAATGCGACTGCCGATTTCATATCTGTTAATGGCTTTTACCAGGCGAGGAACACAGGCGAGAGAAAAGGCAGCATTTTCTTTTGTTGCATAAGCTCGTCTGTGCTGAGGCTGGAAAAATGACGGCGATTACTGTCACACTGTTCTCAAATCCGCTTTCTTCTGTGGCAATTGCTGAGTGGCCACCTTATCGAGGTGTATGTGTTTCGTGTGTCTGATGGGTGGGAGAATTTGCTTGTGTGCCCACAGTGATTTGCGAGTGCCCGGGAAGAGGCGCAGCTGCGCTTTTCAACTTGTTAGGCACACGGTGGAGGGATCGGGGCTTCAAGGAGCTGAGTGGATGAGAGCTTGCCCTTTGGGGCAGTAAAAAGAGAGTGGAGGTGACATGAGACTGCATTTTTTTCTCTCCACATATTAATATTAACTCAGTGATGAACTGATTGTGATTTTTTTTTCTGGATTTGCTAGGTTTATGCTTTCTAACTGGTCTCAGGATAGAATTAGTTAATAAATCAGCGTAAATTCAAGTCAGTTCAGCTAAAGTTTAAGTCTGTGGATCAATGTGCAGAGTTCCAGCTCAGCGTCTGTAAATTAAAAGGAATAAAAAAGTCCTGTTGTATCATTTTAAGTAGTTTCCTTTTGTTTATAAGCACTGAAAATGCTTAAATGAAAACTATGAATATAGAAATTCATTAAAAAATGGAACCGTCATATCATTTTGTCAAAATTTAATTACTTGTTTGAGAAAAGAACAAATCCTGCACATTACTGGGACTGAGAACAAGACCGAGCTTTTCAACTGTTGCAGTCAGCAGTCTCTTAATGTGCTATAAAAGAGTCATAAAACCAGAAACATTAAGTTCCCAAAAAAAAACTCTGATATCTTAACGGCGATCGTTGTGCACAGACATTCCTTCTAGCAGGTGATAAGACGGTAGATGTGGTGCATTTTCAGTTTAATACCTCGTAAACCTCATTTGCCTTCTCTAAGAAGCCACGTGGAAGTGATCCTCTGAGGCTGAGTCAGCGAGGTGTCGCTGCTCTTTGTTTGTGATTTACTGCGAATTTTGGAAGTGGGAGCGTCTTCATCCCAGCGTTAAATTTTGGGTGCACGTACATGATGCATTCACTGCCAGCCCCCAGCGTGCCTGGCCCATTCCTTCCTTCCTTCCTTCCTTCCTTCCTTCCTTCAGCCAGCGTTGTGTTGGCACTTAGCAAAGAACCAATTTTAAATTGTGTCTTCAGGCACTTTGTCACAAAAATGAATTATTTGCTCTCATTTCTTTAGGTGAATCAGTTTGACAGGAATAAAATGGTCTTTTTGCACCAACAAGGAGATTCCCAAACAGATAATAGCCATAAACTTGGCATATCTCAGCATGCTGCACAGTGTGTGCTTAAAATTTATTTTTGGAGGAGCAGAGGGAAAAAATACCAGGCCTAAAAAAATGATCTACAGCACAAGAAGAGTATCTCAAAATCATGTCCTTAAGAAATATAAAAAATCCAGCAAAGACCTGTCACAGGGCCTGAGAGATGCATCTGGCTCTATAGTTGATCCATCTGCTGTTCACCAAAGCCTCAGAAATGGTCTCAGTGGCAGGACGGCTGTCAAGAAGCCATTCTGAAGGAAGGGAAATGGGGAGAAAAAATGCTGAGGTGTGCTTTTCGATTACACAGGAACTGCACTGAAAATCAGTGGCAACAGGTTTTACATGGAGTGATGAATCCAAATGTGAAATTTTGTCAAAATTAATGGAATTATGAACGCAGAAAAGTACCATCAGATTTTGATCCACCATCTGAAAAGCGTATGATTGACAACGACTGGTTGATCTTTGACTAAACAGATCTATGTTGAAAAGCTAAGGTGGGAAAAGCTATTGGACATAAATATGGATTTTAAACAAGTCTTATATGCAGGAATAACATTCAGTGATACACATAAGCACAGAAGAGCCCAGGATGAGTCTGTTCTACATACTGAATCGACATGGGTGCTACGAATGTGTGACTGCCCACGTTATCTGGTCTGTAGGCACAACCCAGGACAGCACATTACCACATAGATGGATGCAGTCATTGTGCAGATAAATGGCAGAGGTTTCCACTCCCCCAGAAGGGCACCATGAAATGGGAATTATGTCAGCGACATTATTCCTCAGCGCTCGTGTCTGTAACACATTTACACACACTCACACAGGCGCACTTTACAGCCGTGCTTGGAAGCGGTGATTTCCCCGTGGTGTGTCTGGAGTTAAAACAACGGGCAAGGATGAAGAGGTTTTTGAAATGCAGTGTCATCTTGTGTTTAGATTCAGCCACAAAAGCTTTAAAAAGAAGAAGAAGAAGAAAGCAGGGCGGTCCACACAGCTGGGGTTAAAGTAGCTCAGTTCACCTGACAGGCCCGTGGGTAAAAATGTCAGGTACCACTACAGACTTAGCCCACTGTAAACACACTAGTCAGATGTAGCATAACAAGATGTCGTGAATTTTTTCCACTTTGTATCAAACTAAAAATATCCCAGTTCCTTTATTTCTTTTTTCCTCCCTCTGGGATGAGCAAAACTGTCAGTCGTGTGAATCCACCCTCAAAGCAGCCCTGCTTTGTAGCTGTGCCGGAGGAGGAGGCTAATGAATTTTGCACATTTCTCCAAGTACATAATCTGAACTGCACTAAAAACAAGAACATCATTATGCTGCGGGAATTAAACAGCCGATGTAGTTGGTGGGATTGTAATGATGACGAGCACAGCTGCAGCAGTTTCACTCTCAGAGGCTGAGATGTATGTAGTAAGCACCCACCCCGACCCCCCCACCCTCCTGAAGACTGGCACACGTGTGCGAGGTTGTTCTCTGTGAGGATGATTTATCTTCAGCGCAGATCAATTTCATACCTCTTCGCTGCAGCTGTGTAATACGAGACCAGGGAAAGGCACTGCTCGGACTGCAAAGAATCCTTACATTTTCCTGTGCATCAACATTTTTTTTTTTAAGTTATTACGTTTGTTATGTAATCTGCTGCATGTTTAATACACTCAAAATGCACACGTCCACACTCGAGCTGCGATCCCGCGCAGCAGCGGTTAGAGCACAGTGCAGGATGGGAGTCGGAGGAAGATCAAAAAGCTGCGCATCACGATTCTGTGCGAGTTAGACAGAGACGGAGGAGGAAGGGAGGGAGGTTGAATGCGAGGGGCAACCCCCCTTTCTAGACGAGGGATTCCTTTACTGCAGTGATCAGCAGTACTCCCCTCGCCCTCCCTCTCACTCACAGATTTTCTCTTTTCATCCCCCCTGCCGCTCTCCTCTTCCTTCTCCTTCTTGCCGCCATCCCTGCCGAACGCGCGCGCTCTACCGTCACGTTTTAGTGGGGAGGGACCGTCTGCTGCAGGGTACAGTATATGCAGCACATGGTTAGAAACGCAAGCGCACTTGTGACTCGCACGTTTTTACTCCAGCCTCCATTTAACTCCATCGCCCGCCCCCCCGCTGCCCCTCCATTTATTCTTACGTTCGCTCTCCCCGTCCGTCTCGCCACACCTCGTCCCCTCTTCCAGCCCATCTGTCCATCTTTTCTTTGTTTCTCTCCCTCTCTGAGCCGCGTGTGACATTGATTCCAAGGTTGCTGTGCTATTGACTGCTGCTACGCTGTTAAATATTTCAGGCAGCGTTTCAGTGGCTTCGTGCCGAGGGGAGTGGAGGTGCAGGAGCTTTGCTCGGTCGCTGCAACTGCAACTACCGCTGACAAGCAGGCTGGTGAACAGACGGGTGGACACACATACTCACACCCGTGCACACAGCCACCTGCAAACACACACAGATACATTCATGCATACATGTCACTCCACAAATGGACTTAAACACGTGCCAGTGCCATATTTGCATATGTCTGTGATGCTGCTCTGTGTCAGTGTGCGCGTGGGCTGGTGAAGATGCTGTTGTGGGCATCTCTGTGAAATCTTCCTGGCTTCAAATAGCTGAAGTTAATGAATGAGCAAAGCAGTGCTGGAGTGCTCTCTGCAGACTGTGCAGTTATTCCAGATGGGCCAAAAGTCCTTTCTCAGCACGTCATCCGATCAGAAACCTAATCACTGTTTGGGCTCTACTTGGTGCTTGGCAAATGGTAGTCTCATTTAGGATGTACACACACACGAACACACACACACACAGGAGAGGTTCCGCATCATTGCCGCAATGGTGGCATTTACTCTCACACCCTTTTCATCCTTTATCTAGTCCAACATCATCTTGTGCGTTTGCCAGGGTTGTAAAAGCTGTAAGGAAAGTTTTATTTGCTCTCTGGTATCTAAAAAGAAGAACTCCAGGGTAGAGAACAGTCAGCGGGGTGTCAGCAGACCCTTGTCAACTCCTTCAGAGGAGTTGATAAGAGTTCTGTTGCCTGATGAGAAGTCTGCCTTCGAATACAGAAGCCAAGGTTGAGATCCAGGTCGAGCTTGTCATGTTGAAGCATTACAGGCAAATTTCTTGCTGTGAGAGGTGGATAGCCCCTCAGCATTTTCACCACGCGTGCTTGCGGTAGATTGGCCTGTTTCCGCTGTCTGCCTGAAAGCTTTGTTCCATCGGGATCAGACGGCTAAAGAGATGGATTGATCGATTTGCAGTCACAGCCGCTGATTGACAGCGAGCTGCCGCTGATTGGCAGCTCGGTCTGAGTGTCTGTGTCTCAGTTTGATGTTTGGATTACAGTTAGCCCCTGTGAAGGGTCTCTAAAATGCTGACAGAATTATTCTTTATCAACGTTTAGTCTTCTGTCAGTCAGAGGAAACCTTTGGACGCAGGCTGGCTGTGTCCAACATGAAAACGAACGTAAAGCTTTGGGAATACTTGAGGAATCTGTGGGAATGCTGTGTCAGAGGCGGGTCTGGGATAAGTTTTACTGACTTTTTTTGCTGCCATGTTCCTTTTGTCCAGCATAAAAAATGTTGGAACATTTTTATTTCAACTCTACAGAACTAGAAAGGATCTGTTTGCAGTAAAAGTACACACACACACACACACGCATATATCTGAGATGTGGTCTCACTGTGTGTCTGTCAGTGCCTCAGAGCCTCGAGTCTCTGCACCTGTGCTTTGCCTCAGTGAGGGTGAGAAAGTGTGGGTGTATCATAGATCTGATATTACAACAGTTGTACACTGAGTAAGTACATCAGTACATTGTATAGGTGTGCACAGTGTATGCATTCATATACTTCCCTGGAAGTAGCACCGATCTGGGCCCCAGATGTGAGGACCAGCGCAGAAAACTGAGCGTTTTTTTACAGCAGAGGCACAATTGGTTTGGTCCTTTTTGAAACCAGCTAAAAAATTATCCACTAGAGCTGTGAGTCCCCCGAGGTGCTTCCTGATCTCTCATCTTCATCCTCCATCTATTTTGTTCTCTTTTTTCTTTAAGAATGAGAAGACCGCCTGCCTTGTGCCTGAGGCCGGATGATGGCTCACAAGAAAATGTGACAAGCTTTGTAATTTAAAACATACGAACACGCCGAAGTATTTTTTGTGACACGAAAGCTGCAGTTCAATCGTATAATTCATCCTCCTCGGGTGTGGTTCTAGACTGCGAATGGGAGGATTTCTGGAAAATGGAAGCGAGGTAGCCGCTGTGTAAGACAATACTCTAGGAAATTAGAGAAGAAAATGGCATTGATCAGGGCAGTGTCATATTGCCGAGTGCCGCGCGCTGGCCAGCAGCAGCTGTGGTTGCCTGAAAGAACCATACCAGACAAGAACAAGCAGTGAAAAGGCAAAGTAATGAGTTTGGTCCACTTTCTCCCCCTGTCCGCAGGTTTGGAGGGGCGCCTCCTCATGGCAAGGCCAGAGACTGTTGTGTTCCTCTGCTTCTCCAGAGGGTAAGTAGGCTAATTCCCCTCTTCCAGCATCACTAGCCTGACGCTTTCCAACAAAATCCAGATTATCTTCTGATTGTTATCTGTGTAAGAGGTTTCCCTTTTTAGAGAAAGCCCCTAACAACAATGGTGAGAAATTCCGCATCAATCAGAGAGCAGAGGCTCATTTGGAGCTAACAGGCAGTAGTCATTAATGTGGAATCGGTCTGGGGGTAGCATCTGCTCGTCTGCGTGAGAGGCAGGAGTGTCGGAGAGTGTAAAACGAGGGTGGAAGAGAAAGGCTTGCAGCACTGCAGAACAGGCTGAATTCATTTTACAGTGTGCTTTAATGGCTGTAGGATTGTAGTAAAGATAGACACGGGCTCCTTGCACTTTTAACAATGCTCCTGTGATGACTGGATAATGGAGGACACAGAGAACATGTGCAGGAGAGCAGCAACTCGGGTACTTGGGGCAAGGTTTCAAAGTGTCACTGTAATGAAGAAATGGTCTTAAAATGAAACGTCTGAACCTTTGTGCCTTTAAAATTGACACCCAGAAAACGAGCCCGGCTGGTGCTGCCTGTGCCAGCTGACGGTCCCTCACTTGTTGGTGGGGGCCTAAGCAGAGATCTGCTGATTCACTGCAGTGGGCTTGCGCAGGAGGCAGAGGTTTTTGGGTGCAGCAGCAGCAACACGAAGGCTCGGATCACATCTCCTATGGGCTCGCAGCCTTGATTTATGTCTCCTGTCATTAAAGGCCACTCAGCATGATAATGGTATAAGCTGTGCAGGCTCATTATAACAGTAGTTTGGTTATGGACCAATAGAGCCATATTACAGGCTTTATATTAGCAGAGTGCGCAACTGAGCCGAGTGTGGGCTCAGCTGTTTGGGACCAAAGTGATGGAAGCGCTTAAAAAAAACAAAAAAACAACCAGGGTGTACAGATGGAACCGAAAACGCACACAATCAGAGTTGAACTCAGTCCCAGGTACGCTCATTGGTTCAGTGGCTTTCTCTGCTGTGAAAAGTTAAAACCTTTCAAGGAATGAACAAATTGCGATGTTTACCTAGAGGTCTTTTTAATTCAGTCTCGCTACACGGGCATCATTTAGAAGTCTTTGAAGCTTTTCTGTGGGAATAAGTCAATAGTCCTCTGTGTTAAGGCTGCATCGATTCTCGGGAACCGATGGCCTGAATGGGGCTTATTTTGACAAACCACAGCGAGCAGTGGGTGCCTTTCAGTACCTTCTTCTTCTTCTTTTTTTTTTAACAACATATACAATATCTGCCAGCCAATATTATCAGTCAGGCTACATCATTAATCCCATCAAGATATCAGATTTGAAGCACTGAAGTGCCAAACAGCTTTTTAAATGTTCAACAAGGGTGAGTGTTGTATACATGTTTAGTATCGAGCAATCCAGAGAGCACCGAGACTAACGTGATAAATAATAAACCACCCATCATTCGTGCTCCTTAGCTTTTCAGTAACTTTAGAGGCAGCAGAGAAAAGCTCATTTCACATGCTTCCGTGTTCTGCTCTTGCGACTTTCGACTCATCCCTGTTTTCTTGACCCCTGTAGAGGTGACGGTGGTGTATCAGAAAGGGCTGCCGGTGATCTCAGTCAGTTTGCCGTCCAGACGAGAGCGCTGCCAGTTCACCCTCAAGCCTCTCAGTGACTGCGTGGGAGTTTTCCTGCAACAGCTCCAGGCAGAGGACAGAGGCATTGACCGGGTAGCCATCTACTCCATGGGTATGCTCGCAAACACGAGTGTGCAGAACTTTACAAGCTTACAAGAGTTTCAATATTTTTATGTTGAATGCTGAATGTACCGTGAAATTCTTTTGCAGCCTCTCGCTCTGCTCACGGGGTTCATTACACAGGAACAGATGGAACTTGAAATCGTACTCTTTTGCGCTTCTGTTTTTAGCTCTCGTGTTAATCAGACAGCAACAAGCCTGATTACTAAGGGAGGTGAGCAGTGTTTGAAGTGGATAACCATCAGGCTTGTCTTATTTCCTCCCCATTTGTCTTTCTCTGCAGATGGGGCGAGGGTCGCCTCCTCCACGGGAATAGACATCTTGCTGCTCGATGATTTCAAGCTCGTTATTAACGACACCACACACCTCGTGCGGCCACCAAGGAGAGGTGAGAACTGACAGAGAAAAGGCGGAAGCTCTGCGGTTCCTTGTTAGGCAGAACTCATTCACACACAGTGTAAACACACTCGACTGTGGGCGTACTGGGTGTTTGAGGGGGTATTTTAGCTGGTGCAATTACCATAGTGATAAGTGCATTAGCCTGATGACAAGAAGCAAGTAATTCTTATGTCTGAATTCTGCCTTAGGATCATCAGCAAAAAGAGGACGCCAAGATTTTATTGCCAGCTTGTGCATCATATGTAAATCTGCTTCTTTGTTTGCATTTGTGTGTTTAAACTCAGAGTTGTTGCCCCACGAGGAGGCAGAAAGGCTGAATGATGTCAAATTCCTGGTGCAGCAGCTCTACACCACGCTGCGCATAGAGGAGCACCAACTTAGCAAAGAGCGTGAGCTGATTGCACGACTGGAGGACCTGAACTCACAACTCCGCCCCCTAGAGAAGGTCTAACTATCTTAACACGCTTCGAAGTATCGAATAGCTGTCGTTCTTCACTAGATCCGCAAGTGACTGAAAGGTGTTAGCTTTGGCTGCTATAAGAATATTAATCTTACATTAAAACATATGGAAATGCAATGATTTGCATATTTTTTCATGGAAGACAACAGAAGCTACAGTATGAGTGCCGTCAGTGATGCACAGTAACTAGCCTGATATCAGGCATGATTTCTATTCAGCCACTTTACTACATGGTTAATGCATCATGGGTATGACTAAGATGTTATTACTCAGTTGTTACTTATGTAACGAGGAGTTTTTCATTTGTTTCTTATTTTTTAAAAAAAAACCAGCTGTGTCCCAGTTGTGAACGCATGTCTGGTTTCTGTGTAGGTGAAGGAGGAGTTGAGTAAGAAGGCAGAGCGACGCACCACCTGGGTGGCCTGGGGTGGCATGGCGTACATGGCAACCCAGTTTGGCATCTTGGCCAGGCTAACCTGGTGGGAGTACTCCTGGGATATCATGGAGCCGGTCACCTACTTCATCACTTATGGAACTGCAATGGTCATGTATGCCTACTTCCTCCTAACACGTCAGGTAAGACTGAGGGAAAGATACAGCAAATGCATATTAAAGTTAGTAGCCAATGTGAAACCCTGAGTGTAAACGGATGGACTGGTTTGTGCATAGCGCTCTGTACAGCATGCCTCATTCACCCATTCACACCTATTCATATAAGCACCTTACCTCTGTATCTGTCTAACATTCACACTGAATGCATCAGAGCCTTTGAATGCAACCTGAATACATCCTGAGTATGGAGGTGTTTCAATTGTTAAGCCAAATGAAACTCTAATAGCCAATGAACTAATTTATGAACATTAAACTGGACCCTAAAGCTTTACCACCACACACACACACACACACACACACACACACACACACACGATTTCTTTTGTCGACTGACAAAAGTACATCAAAACAGATTACACTGGACTTGACAATATGATTTATTCATTTATTCATTGTATCATGTTAAAAGCCTTTGTTCTACCACACTGTTTGTGTTTTTGGTGCTTTTGTGTCTCACTGTAGTGAGATTGTCCTTTTTTTTTTAACATTATGCAAAAATTCTTTAAAGAACCACATAGCAAATTACCACAAAAGTGAAATTTAATGGATTTTTTTAACGATTTTTTTAAAGGCTGGCGACATTGTTGCCCTTGAAGAATTGTATTCAGCATAAATTACCATTAATTTTTAAGTCCAAGGACATGGAGCCAGTTTAATGCTGGATTTCTCACTCGTGATTTGACCCGAGGAGTAGGAATGAGAAGATGTGAGGTGTATGATAAACTGGGTCTTCTTACACAGTGCTCCATCTGCGTGTCTCTATAACCTGCAGGAGTATGTTTATCCCGACGCCAGAGACAGGCAGTATCTGCTCTTCTTCCACAAGGGGGTGAAAAGGACACGCTTCGACATTGAGAAGTACAACAAGCTGAAGGATGATATCGCTGAGGTACAGTTGCTCGGTTGAAAGCTGGATGTCTTGTAATGTAAAACCAGAGCTGCAGTCACACTGGGGATTCACGCGTTTTACAGTTCAGCTCTTGGATTTTTAGCTGCAGTGGTTACATGCAGATTCATTTGTTTTTGTTTTTTTTGTATCTGATCTTCCTCTCTCTCCATCCTCTTCAGGTGGAGTTAGATCTGAAGCGTCTACGGGACCCGCTCCAGCTCCAGCTCCCAATTCAGCAGCTCACCACTGATGATAAAAATTGATGGGAAGAGTGACCTCCTCCTCTCTCAGCTCCTAAAACCCACTTTTTTTTCTCCTCTACCCTTCTGCTGTCCTACACCCTTCTCCCTCTTCCCCATCCATTCCCTCAGATTCCCCTCTCCCAGCATCCCTTCCACATAATCCCATCCCTTTCTTCACTGATGGAGTTGCTTTT
This sequence comes from Apistogramma diplotaenia, assembly GCA_015052665.1. Taxonomy (NCBI): domain Eukaryota; kingdom Metazoa; phylum Chordata; class Actinopteri; order Cichliformes; family Cichlidae; genus Apistogramma; species Apistogramma diplotaenia. The sequence continues at coordinate 46,051 of VOQJ01017830.1, read as the reverse complement.
TTTCCCTCCTTTTTTTGGGAGGGGGGGGATTCTTTTTATTTTCCCAACTTAAACCTGCAGTTGGAATTGCAAGTGAAAACTGCTAAAAGTTGAAAAAAACAGGACAGTGAGAACATCAAGAACTGAAAACCTCTCACAGCCGAAGGACGCTGAGGATGATGGAAAGGAAGATGATAATGATAGAATCAAACCGGTCACTATGGATATGCCTCAAGTCTCCAGAGGGACAGCCTGCAGGTAACTCCAGGGTTGAAATGGGATTTACTACACCTGTAGAACACTCCGCGACAGGGAACACGCAGAAGGGCAGCCGTGTGTGTGTGCGTGTGTGTGTGTGTGTCTGTATGTGTGGGTGCGTGCGTGTTAGCAGGACGTTCAGGCTACCTTGAGACACCGACCCTGGCTACTCTGCGGGTCACCACAGCGGTGCAGTCCTTCTATCTCTAGCAGCCAAACACACGTGTCCTCTTGGACAGGGCAGGCTGCGAGGACACGTTTACAAGGAAGTTCTGACTGCAGTCACACCGGCAGGAAGACCGTCGTTTTTCCTGTGGCTGAATTCTGCTGCCTCTCCCTCTTTGGGCCACGCCTCCTCCAGGTGACGGACAGCTGTCCTTCACAGCGTGAACTTTGTCAGGAGCCTGTCTCCACTCGCAGGATGCAGGAATGAAAACGCCTCATTTCCTCTTCCTGTTTTAAAGTCCTGTAGCGGCCCAGCCTGCGCAAGTGTGACAGTACTACCGACAACAACATCACTGTGTGTTCTTTTATTCAAAAAAACGAAACAAAAAGAAAGAAAAAAAAATATTTTGGCACTTTTTATTTTGAAAGCCATAGTATATTTGTTATGGAAAAATATAAATATATATGTATACAATCAAATAAACCAGATGACCAGAGGCTAGTTTTTTCAGTGGGGGGAGGAGCTCTCATGCGATCTACATTTTTTTTTTGTCATCAAATAGCTAATTTACATCCTCTGAAGATCTCCTGCCATGACGGAAGCCCTCTAACACTAACGCACACTTAGTCGCATATGCACACACACAGAGCATCACCCTCTATGCATTACATATGTAAAACTAACCATTTTATGCGTTTTCATGGCAAATGTACACTGTATATTTCCAATCGGGAGGGGAGGGGGGCATTGATAATGATGCTGAAGCCAAAAAAAGGGGGTGATTCAACCGTTGCTGATGATAAATCTAAGGAAAATCACAAAATGAAAGCTTCATCCAAAAAAACAAAAGTGTCATGGCATTGAAGTCATAGAGGTGTTCTCATTCAGAACTAGAGCCAGAGTTTTCTCCTCCCACTGCTGCTGTAATGCCCCTCCCTCCCTGCTCCCTTGATGGCAAGGCAGGTTAGACTGCATGCTGTGGTATGCCCTCAGTAGAAATCTGTGAATGTGTAGGAGCATTATTGCAATTTTGTACTTAATTGGACACTTTTCTTTTACCACATCCAGCTCAAGTCTCTCTCCTCCTTTTTAAATCAAAGGTTGTAGAAGCCATAAACTTATGTTGTCCTTTATTTTTTTCTTTCTTTCTTTTCTTTTTCTTTTTTTTTGGTGGGGTGGAGCAATGGTCACGGAATAAACCTTTGCCGGCTTCACATATCATTTTATGTTCAAGGCGAGGATTGGTGGCTTTCTCTTGGCCCCCATTCAACTCTAAAGCATCAAAAAGCCAGTTCTCAGCACTTCTGCAGAGGGGATGTACCCGTGACCTGCACATAGATTCCAGCTCGAGATCATCTTGTGCCTGTGTGTGAGCAGTCAACGGAGATGCTTGCGTTTAACAACAGATTTTATATTCAAATGCATGATTTTAGGGTCAAATCAGAGCCTAGACACACAGATCTCCAGACAGGATTATGGTCTAAAGTGTGTTTGTGTTTGTGTGTGTGTGTGTGTGTTATCTCCCAGGGAAACTGTGCCTTTTGGATCATTAGTGATTTAAAAGGCACAGTTTCCCTGGGAGATAACA
>VOQJ01017830.1:5846-19340 GCA_015052665.1 Apistogramma diplotaenia | reverse complement strand
AGGGAAGTGAAATCTGGAGTAGATACTGATGCTTAGAAAAACAACTCACATCACTGACTGGTAACAGGCAACAGGAAACCGATATTCAACCAGTATCAGGGACGCAATATTTACGCAAAAAAAAAGAAGAGCTAGTTCTACCTTGGGGGTACGCTACAAAGGAAGGTCAATACAGCCCAGCTGGCTTTGTGTTAGCTGGCTTGACTAAACCTAAAACCCAGGATAAGAGGTAATACACATAATGAAAAAATAAAAAAAATGTTTTTGGCTAAACTGCTCTTTCTGCTTCGGGGTCTGTGCACGCTCACATAAAAAGAGGCCTTCCATGTATCATTTGACTCGTCTTCCCTACAAAATTATCCATGAGTGAATCCTACTCCAATCTGAGACGCTACCACACAAAGATGAAACAAAATGGTGCAGAAAATGAAGCAGTAGAAAATACGTAATCATGTGCATGATTAAAAAAAACAAAAAAAAACCACCCCTAACAGCCTCCACTTCACCTCTGCCTTTCATAACTTTAGAGGGGTTAACAGACAAACAATTAGGACTCTGAGGCTTTTGCACCTGCCTCATTTATTTTATTAAAGAAAGGATTGTTTCTCCTCTGTACATGCAAAGAAGATGGCGTGCCGATAACTGCGCTCTGAATATAATCTACTTCATGAGGCACTTTCATCACTAAGTGACTGACAGCCTGTCAAAGACACAGGAAGTCACAAACAGGTCCTATGCGCAGCCAAAGTCTAGACTGCCATAATGTGATTGTTTTTGTCCTTTCAGTCACTCAGACTTTTAGGAGCAAACACAGTGGGCGGAAAAGTTCCTGCTGTCACTTAGCAACCAACAGCAGGCTGCGACAAACGATCCGATCCAATCCTGCCTCATAATTGTACCATTCGTTATGCCAGGTCTCTGAAGAATTTATTATTGTGCTTTCTTAATCCCATGAAAAGGTCACCAATTGAACAAACAATTTATGGATAGAGGGGATGAATTATTTAATGGCTCAGGCCAAATATTATAGGAATGAAAGATTTTTTTTCTTTTCTCCCCCTGGAAGGCGATGAATTATTTAGTCATCGGGGCCACATCTTTGGTGAAACCTATTACACAGCAACCTCAACCTCAATATCGGATAATGTCATCAGCTCCCGAATACGGCCCAAACCTGCGTAATGAATGGTCAACAGAGCAGCGTGCTGCGGTGGCTTGAGCAGCCAGCGGGTGAAGCTGTTTTTGCTAAACAATTATTAGCATTTATTTTAAGCCTCGGAGGGGAACGCAGACAATGGTAAGAGAAAATCTGAGAAGTGATTTTAATGTGTGCCCTCACCCAGCAGGTAAAAACCAGTGTTAAATATCACTTCAGCATGGCAACAACCAAATGTAAGATCTCCAAATCAATTATGGTAATAATCCAGCAAAAGGGCATGTTACGCTACACAATATGGAGCATGTTGCTGCAAAGCACATCATCTCCACTCTGTGAAACAGCAGCCGCAGGGACTGAGCCGGCATCCACTCTCCGCCCACCAGGCTCCACTGGTACTGTAATGAAAATGATACTATCATGATGCTCAGCCTCATTGGTGGCAACTTGGAGGTTTGTATGGCCATTTCTGTCTCTGAGTCAATGAAGCGATAACCGTCTGCATCTGAATTAACTGCTTATAGCTTAATTATTAAGCAACTACCAAACTGGTTTATTGGATGTCTGATTTATGGCCTTTTACAAGTTCAAGTCAGGGTTTACTATACCCCCCTTTTTTTATTCTCTCTGCCAAGAAAACAAAACTATTGTACATCACTGTTAACACTGTGTTCATTTATTATTAACTATTCATGGTCAGAATTATGAATAACACTACTAACTTAGATGGATGCATTTATAACCCTTTCAGAGCCTGTTGGCTGCCTTCTATGGTAGCTCTGGCTAAACTGCGCAACCATATGTGTCATTTATTGATAATAGTGTGACTTGTTTTTCCTGTGTCGTCTTGCCATAAACCAAGACACTACGGACTACAGCTCGAGCCACAGCACAGAGGAGGTTCGGTAGAATCCATTCAAAAGAAATACATTTACTGATTATTGATTACTCATATTTAATCATTTTCAACGTAACTTAAGCGATCAGTTTTCAAACATCGACTGTCACACCGGACTCCATTGCAAACTTGGCAATTGCATCGGCAAACCTACAAACCCCAGAAAGACAACATGAAACATTTTGATCTGGTAAAAACAATTAATTAAGGAGCCTAAAATTCGGCCGGTGAAATATTCAGCCAAGCAGCCCAACAGCTCAATTAAGGCTCAATTTATTGACCTGGCTAACAGTTAACATCAGTCAACTGCCCGTTGCGGCACATTACAGGGAGACACAGTCGAAGCAGGCCTTAAAGTTATTGAATAATACTGCACTATTTAACAACTGCTGTTTGGTTTTGTGGACGGACGCCGAATTTAAGCGTCCCTGCTCGCAGTTTGGATGTGGTTTTTGGTTACGGGGTGTGTGCGTTAGCCGAGGAGCCAGGCACCACACGGAGCTACAGTTGGCGTCGGCTCGTGTCGGAGCTAAGCTAACGACTCTTACCTGGCACCGTGGCTTGCTAACGCTTGAGAGCGGCCAAACACCGGCGACCTGAGCCTCCCTACCCCAGCATAGAAAGGTGCTCGCTGGTAACTAGTTCGTTTTGCATGATTGCAACCACCCACCTAACATTATTTGTCGCAAACCGACAAATGCAGGACAGGATACCGCAAATATCTTATGTTGCCTTACCGCTTTGGTTTACAATCGGTGTACAGAAGCTGTTGTCTCCACCGAGGGTGAAGCAGCTAGTATTTGTGACGGAGTGAGAGGCAGCGTCCAGCGGCAGGCGGTGTGCGTCAGCTCCCCACGCTCGACACGCAGGATGTTGAAAATATGTCACGTTTGGTGGTGTTTTTTTTTTTTATTACATTACGCAAGCAAACAGGCAGGGAGTTTCACAGACAATTTCGTCATGTGTTGCACACATCCCCCAAACAAGTATGCATTTTTCATACCTTAAATTGAGTTTTGACAGAGTTAAATAATAAAGTGCCAGGAAGTTACACGGAACAGTCCGCGGGTACCGGTGATATAAACCGAGTGTACCTTGAATTTGCCGCGAAACCATCGTGGCGTTTCAGTTGACTCTGCTGTTTACCTGCATCGCTTCAGTCCGCACTTTCACTGGGTAGGAGAGACCACGGTTAGCTTTAAATTCTGTGGGCGAAATCTTGCATATACAAACAAAAACAGTGTTCGCGTATTCTCATGTGGCTTTGCTAACACGCTCTGGGTTGACAAAAGCGTAGCACTGAACGGATACTTGCGCCTAGACAAACAAGTGCCGATATTGTGTATAAACACATGTAACATAAAAGTTTAATATTAATGAATACTTACAGGGTCGCTAGGAAGTAGCAGAACAGCGAGTAGTTAAAGGGTGGTGCTTTTATTTCTATAGGCAGTTTGATGACTTCCTGTGGCCGCTGTTAGCTCTAGCTAAGGACGCTAGAAACACTAATTTAAAAGTTTTTCAGGGTGTTGTGAGAGCTGTTTGTTTGTCGGCTCCTAACCTGTCATTTTGCGTGGTATGGACGCAGGGGCGTTTCCAGGCTGTCTTCAGAGGTGGCACAGAGGGAACCACAGAAGACTCCTGTGCAGCTCTGTGCCTTAATGTTCCTGTAATATTTATGGGATTGAATGAAATGTGGAACTGTTAAATGCACAGTGGTGATGCCAGCCAATTACATACTAATAAACATGAATGACACACACTGTGCCTGGTCTTAAGTGCAGGCAGAGGCAGAGCCAACTTTCTGCCCATCTTGGATGCTTTAACTCTTTCAGCCACAGTCAGATATTTGTGGCATTGTTGGTGTACCTTTCTCAGTGGCTGTGATTAAATGTGGCAGCATGGATTGACCAGAGCGATGAGGCAACACAGAGGAGGTGTTGTTGTGGCTGAGACAGGCATCTTTTACTATCTCTGTGCTTCATCATCCAGTCTCTAATAATCATATTCCTGTCAATGCCAGCAGGCTGCAGAGGAAACTTACTCACCATTATTACAAAACCAGCAGTCGGTGTGCTAAACAAAATCTTCTGTTTAATAGATGCTAGTCCGTGTGCATTTTACTTTAACAAAAATTTTTTTTCTCCAGCCTAAAATTGGAGCCGGCTGACTGAGCGAGGACCGAGAAACTGATGAGGACTTACTAATGGAAATGGATGATAATGGCCTACAGGCCTCTTGCTGTGATACAAGATGGTCGGAGCAACTGTCAGGCCTTCCTCACAAACTCCTGCAGCGCCTGATGCCTTTCCAAAGGGAGGGAGTGGAGTTTGCTTTATCTAGGAACGGACGGTGAGCAGCGACACTCCGGCAGTCCTTTTAAAATTAAATGTGCAGGTCGCTTTACATCCTGCACATCAATAATGACCACTAATAAAGATGGTGATCAGTGAATATAGATCTGCAGAGGACAGTGGCGTACTGCTCTGTTTTCAGCATTACACTCCACCTCTGCAAGTACAGATTTATTGCTATGAGATGTTTTCAAGTTATATTTGTTGTATAAGTATACAGGAGAATATTGGCTACAGCTTAAAGGGGACAGCAGTCCACACAGTAGTCGTCTGCTTCATGAGTTCGTTTGCATTTATAGTTTTAATCCTAATTTTTAAAGCACATTTGGTTACTTTTGAAACATCAAGATGACACAGCCTTCTATAAATAAAAATGCAAATTTTAAATGATTAGTTATTAATTCATTATTATTTACCTAGTTAGATTAGTTTAAAGCACATTCTACAAAACCAGCTGCTCATTTGTGCATCTACGCACACCAAAAGTCCACCCACACCGTGTGGACACGGCATTACCAAAGCTAATGGGTTTGCTTTGTTTACCCACTGAGCTAGTTTTATCAGAAAGACCTGGCAACCCTGGCAAGCAGCCATTCATCCGCTAGCTTTTTAAAATTTATTAAACCTTTCATTATAGCAGCTTTGGTTCAACCTTACGTACTTCATCCTTCTGCTGTAAATGTCCAGGAGAGAACCAAAGGTTTAGTAAAATTAGCTCTAAAGATTTAGTTCCCAATAGTACAATAATTTCTTAAGGAAGTTACATGTGTACGTTTATTACACAGCAGTGGATTAGCTGTGAGTGACACAGAAAGAATGGATCAGTTTCAGACTCTCCTGCAGTGTCTCACTTTGGGCCTCAGAATCTTCTAGTTTGATAGCGTTGGCCTCTCTCTTGGGTTTGCAGAGTCTCCTCCAGAGACCGTAAAGCCTGCTGTAGTACGTTCTTCTCTGCCTCCATGTCCTTCAGTTGGCTTGTTATGTTCATGTTCTCCTGTTTTTGCATCTCTGCGATTTCCATGTAGGAAGCTGTGGTGGTTTTTTTTCTCTTGTTTGAACTTTTGTACCTTCAAATCATTTTGTTAACGAAGGGCCTCATAGGTGCAGAGTTGAGTTTTGAGCTCTGCAGTCACACAGTGGCCTTTCTTTTCTTTACCTTTTGTGTTCTGCAGCCTCCTCTTCCAGCTGTATCTGTGCTTTGAGGAGCTGCTTCTGCTCCTGCTGTTTCTTGCACTGGATGTCTAAGTCAGCCTCTCTGGTTGCTCTGAGTACTACAGGGTCTGTGTGTGAAGCCTCTGTGGTTTGTGTTGAAGCTTTGCAGTACCTCTAGTGCAGCACAGGTCTCGTCTGGTTCGGCAGCTGGATTATTTGTTGCAACATCTGTCGTGTTAGCAGTGCCTTCGGTAGGAGCTTCACTCTGAGGTGGGAAGTTCTCCTCTGTGTTGGACTCGGGTCTGTTCCTGCGAGCCTCTTCCAGCTGTTCTTGGAGAACTTGAATTGTTGAAGCCAGTCCACCTGGGTCTTATACTTGGCAGCTCTGTGATTTGCAGCTACCATTTTGTAGTGGTTTGTTTGCTGCATGTTACGAGACTCCTGCAGTTGAAATCTCAAGATTGTGATCTCCTCTTTCTCATTACTCTGAGGTCTGCCGTCATTGTGTCTGAAGTTGGGATTGGCCCGATGATGCCGTCTCTTCACCGGCCCCAGGTTTTCTTCCTCTGGGTTTTGGGATTCGCTGTGTATTTCTTGCCTTGGGTCTGGACCAGGTGAAGGGACTCCATCGAATGTTGATGAAGTCCCTTGTTTTCTTGCATGTTTGCTTTGACAGCCGGCTCGTTGTGTGTTCTTTCGTGGATTCACAGTTCCAAGTCATACTGAACAAATAGAATGCAGCTATTTATAGACTGAGCATGATGACATCAAAGACAACTGAGTGCAAATGGAATATGAAAGACTTAGCAGGTAATCTATTTTTCTTTCAAAATAAAGTTTTCAGCAAACCTACTTAAATAATAGTCTTTTATTTTGTAAGAGATGCTAAATTACCAATTGGAAGGCTTCAAGAAATGCTTCAACATCTTTTCTTTTTACGCCTATAAGAATAACTTCTATTTGCCCAACCAAATCTGGACTGATTCTTTGTCATGTTGATGTCATAATACAACAGTGTGAGTTCGGAAAACGTTCAAGTTTAAGAGAATATAAGTTTATTTAACAGTTTCTGATCACCCTATCAAGATATAATGTTACGCTTCAGGTCCTAACCAGGTCTTAAAAAGAGGGAAGTGCAACCTCAGATGAACTACAGTAATGTGAAACAGAGTCTTAAAAAATGGATTTGGCTCATGATGTGGGGGAGAGAAATGGGGGCAAGGCAGATTTTTATTTTCTCTAGATAAACGTCGTTGACCGCTGTCATTATGGTCAGGGTATCTGTGAATCTGTGAGGTGCGAAAGAGAAGTGCAAAAGAATCACATCGTTTCTAAATATATGCGGAACTGATTTTATCTAAACTTCATCTTGTTTCATTCATCACTGGAAGCCAAAAAGACCTCAGAATAAGGATTATAAGAACAACGAGGCGTATGTAGAGTCTGCAGTTATACCTGTGCACTTCCTCGTGGGATCCTGGCCCAAGGCTGAGGCAGGAGTTAAGAAAGGGTGTGTTTTTACTGCTTATGAGTTCAACTTATCATTTTTAAAAAGACACAAACAGAAGTGTTTCTCTTTAAAGAGACATTGTAGAGTTTCTGGGCATTTGTAACACTGTGGAGTGATGAGTGTGAAAACTCTGGGTCTCCATTTTGTCAGTGTGTGCTGTGCTTGTCCTCACTCGAAGGAACTCATGCTGATTTTAGTGCTTGTGCATATTCAAGATTCAGTTTTAAGGATAGTCGGTGGTCTTGATACTGAATGTGAACAAACTTAGCCTCAGTATCCATAAATCATGCAAGGTAATGATAATCACAAGCTAAACTTGATTATCATTACCGCCACATTCGGTCTGTGACACTGTGCTAGAAGAAGCACTTCAAAGCTTCTGTTTGTGACTGATGCTCTGGTTTTTTTTTTACTTCCTGATGATGTTCATTTGAGCATACAGAGCTCTCCAGTATAGCACATCTTCCACTGTAGCATCAGTGTGTGATTTAATCAAATATGATGGTACTTTTGCACAGATAATTTCCCTAATGGACTTTTAAAATGGTTTCAGCTCCATTTTAATGCAGAACTGAGATTTCTTACCAAGCTACAAGATGTTATGTCAGGTGAGGAAACGAGTAAAAAGTATATCAATATGTCCTAAATCCAGATGGTCAGCAGGCTGTATCTATTAAATCAATTAGCTCTCCACAAAATTCTTCTCAGTTACCTTTAAGTCCCCAAGTATCAAAGTGTTGAGCATTAACTGTAGGAACTGACTGGGACTTGCCCGTTTCCTCCTCCCTGACCAGTCGATATGTATGTGGGTTCTCGGGAAGGTCAGCACACGGGGAGCCAATCTAAGGGGCTCTGCTTTGATGCGGTGCGGCCATATTGATTCAGGAACACTGGGAGGCAGTGCTTTGTTGCACGGGTAGGTCAGGAGTCAATTGGCTCTCGCTGCACTGTGTGGACAGCTATCTCAGTCAATTGGCATCAGTGTGACAGCAAGCGCAGCACGGACAGCGTTTCTCTCTGGAGACCAACACAAATGGCATTAGCAGAAGACACACTTAAAATAATGAAAGGAACACTTTTCAATCAGAGTCAATTAAACTTCTGGGATATTGATGTGGGAGCAGAGGGGGTTTGTTGATCAGTTTCAGTTGCTTTGGTGTTTGGTGAAATTAACAACAGGTGCACTAGAGGGGCAACAAGACTGGTTCTTTGCTAGTTTTACATTTGGCTAGGGTCGCGTGAGGTGCTATCTGGACCCTACGGAGGTTGCACAGGTAGTCCAACTCCTCCAGGATGGCTCATCAATATGTGAAGCTTTACTGTGTCTCCCACCAAAGTCTCAAGAGCATAGAGGAGAATCCAGGAGATGGACAGTTTCTCTAGGAGAGCTGGACAGGAACATAGAAGGTCCTTAACCCATCAGCAGGACCAGGATCTGCTCCTTGATGCAAGGAGGAACAGGATGAGCACTGTCAGAGCTACATAATGACCTCCAGCAGCCACTGGTGTGAATGTATCTAACCAAACAATCAGAAACAGACTCCATGAGGAGGGCCTGAGGGCCTGAAGGCCTCTAGTGAGCCCAGTGCTCAATGCCCAACACTGTGGAGCCTGATTGCCATTTTCCATAGACTTGCAGAATTGGCAGGTCCACCACTGGCACCCTGTGCTTTTCACATGAGAGCGGGTTCACCCTGAGCACATGTGACAGGTGAGAAAGGGTCTGGAGAAGCTGTGGAGAACGTTTTGCTGCCTTTAACATCGTTTGGCATGAGCAATTTGGTGGTGGGTCATTGATGGCCTGGGGAGGCAGATCCATGGAGGGACAATTCCTATGGAAGTCGTAAGGCTGTGCTTATTTTTCACAGGACTGCAGAGTCCTGCAGAGACTTTCATGCAAGCCAAGCAAAGAAGCATTAACATTTTCCTCGATGAATTGTTGAATACTATTAAATTGCATGTTTGGCTGCTTGTAACGTTTTTTCACACTAAACGTCAGATAAGAAAAGATCAGCTGTTGTATACGGCAAATCTTAGCTTGAAAGACTGATTGGAGCTGATGCAGGCCGAACTCCCTCGTACCTGATAAATGTCAGGACGGAGCTAAAATATTAGCCAAACTCTAATACCATCCATTGATTAAAAACTTGGCTTCCAGCGATGGCTTTATTTTCCAGGGTTTTCACAAATGTATTACAAGCTTATCAGCCCACCAGGCACAAACAAAAGCTGCAGCTATTAAGTTAAAATAAGAAACTGTTGACATGACTTCTTTGTTGTTATGTTGTGTATTTAAGGTGAAAAGTAGAGATAAGTATCCAGAAAATCAGTTTTTGCATTTGCTTTTTAATTGCACAAAACCATGCACCTAGCCATGCACTGCTTTCACACACATTTTTGAAAGCATGGGGCATTTTAAAGAGCTCACCGTATTGAAGCGTGGTGTTGTAATAGCACGCTGCGGTTGCAGTATAAGTCAGTTTGTGAAATTTCTTCCCTCCTAAATTTCTTTTCTCCTATTCCACAGTCAGCTGTCAGTGGGGGAGTGTTTGGGAACCACAGGAACTTGGTCATGTAAAGTTACAGAGTGAGGTCTCATAGTGTATAAAAGTCACCTATAACTGCAGAGCTTCGAACCTCCTCCAACATTAACATCAGGACAAAAACTGTGTGCCGAGAGCTTCATCGCATACATGGCTGAGCAGCTCCTGCAGATGTGACTTTTTCTTCCATTTAGAAAGCTATAAAAATCAAAATGATGCAAATTTTTATGGGCTTGCCCTTCTTAGTTACAGCTCTCATTCACAGCCATGCTATATCTGCTACAGGCAGCATCGAGAGAGGTTGAGCAGTTGAAAACCTTAACTTGAGAGCATAAACAGAGACTTCGCACTAAAATAGAAACCTTGATTATCTTTATATTTGAGGCACCCTGCTGTTCTTCATTTGTCCCCTCAGTCTCCTTACAAAGAGACTGAAATGAATACTAATATTCAACCGAATATCACAGCAGAAAAGGCAGAAATAATATTTCTATCTTTCAGCATGAATAGACCAGAATGCAATAATGCAGCCGCTGACTTGCTGGATTTTTAGAAAGGCATATAACAGTTCTGGTACATGTAGGAAATCAGTACCTGAAATTGAACTAGACAAGGCAGGCTGACAGAGGAAGAATAAATGGCAGCCCTTCATTATAAAATACCTCCTGAAATGCACTGAACATCATAGATTGATGTTGGATGTCTAACAGCGTAGGAGGATCCGTGGGCGGTTTTTTCCTTTAAATCTCATAGTCATTGTCTCTTTGCACATCCAGAGCATCAAGAGTACCGAAGCAAAACATCAAATGTTGTTGCAATTCAAATACTTATAGAGTCGGCTGTATCGGCCTGTGTGGGAGGGTGAGTGAATTTTATGGAGCTAGATGGGGGATAATGTGGGAAAGTTGTGGCACCATATGACAATAAAAACCCATGAGATGTGGTTGATTGTATTGTTTAGAAAGTTGGGCTGAAGTTTGCCATTTAAGTGCTGACATCTGTATAGACTCAGCTGTTTTTAAAGAAGAAATTTACCCAGGATACAAATGTACAACGCACTACTCAGGTAGTGAGAAAAACATTAATTTGAGTAAAAGTGCATCCATTGAGACCTTCTGGTCACTTCCATTAAGGTGATGAAAGGTGTTGACTGTAGTTTGAAACCAGCCGTGTGCTGCTCTAATCGTACGGGACTGCTTCTGCTTTTATTGAATAAGAAATGCTCCGCTGATGCTAGAGGAGGTCAATACTGTATTCTGTCTCGCTGTGATGGTCAAGATATAGAGCTTGGTCCTCTGAATAAACACAGGTTCATGTATTTACACTATAGGAACTATTCCCAGTATAGAGGCTGAGCTAATTGAGCTTGGTGCTCGATGGGTATGATTCAGAATGTATAGCTCTTAAACCTGAAAACCCCACAGCGAAATCAGCAGCAGTCAGTGTATTTTAATGTACTTAAGTTTTTTTGGTAGATAGAAGTGGGGAACCATTGAAAGGGGATTTAGTCCTCTTTTTATTATTATTTTTCTTTGGGCCTCAGGAAAGTATTGACAGGTGTCCTGCTCCTGTAGAAACAAGTAGCAAGCTAAGATCATGTCATGTACCACCAGCTGCAGGTTGAGACATGCGTCACCTGGTATTCTTCTGATACATCATTAGCCCCTTTTTGTGTGTTTGTGTGCACATTTGTGAAGACACGCATGTATCGAAATCCCTTCAAAATGCATCTTAGCGATACTAGGCAGCCAAACACTTAAACAAGGATAAAGCAGCAAGCAGAAACAAAACCAGGCAGTTTGGTGATTTAGCACATCCAGGTACACGAGCACCCAGAGAGCACCACATGAGTTGAGGGACAGCAACAGACCAGAAGCCCAGGAAGGACACCAGCCAGCGCAACCAGGCTGCCGGAAACTGTGCTACTGTTGGCCAAAGAGGGAGGACGAGGAACGGGGGAGGGTGTTTTAGGAGGCAGCGAGAGCGCAAAGGGACAACTCAAGACAGAGATAGACATGGATGAGATGGTTTGGGCATTTGCAGAGGAGAGATTGTGGATATATTGCGCCAGGCAGGACGAACAGAGTAAGATCACAGAGGAGATTCATGGATGTAGTGGATGGGACCAAGGAGGATGCTGGGGACAGACTGAGATAGACGCAGATGATATGCTGTGGCGCCACTCCTGGGGGGCTCACCACAGTTGGAGAAGAAGAAGATTGGCTGATGAGTCTTGATTTTTTTTTTAATTAATTTTTACAATTTTACTGTGACATTTGGGAGTTGGGTATGAAGAAGGCATGAACCCATCATGCCTTGTATTGGTGGTTTAGGTGGTGATGTAAGGGTGGGGGGAGGATATTTTCTTGCACTTTGGGCCTCGTTAGAAACAACTGAACATTTTTTTGACACGTGCATCACTTTACTACCATAGTATATCCATCTTGTGACCGCTGGATGTGAACGTGCCTTGTCTCAAAGCTCAAATGATCTCAAACTGCTTCGCTGAACATGACAAAGTTCAGTTTATGGCCTCCACATTCACCAGATCTCAATACAGCAGCTTGGATGGTCAGCTGATCACATCACTGTGGACCAAGATCTCTAAGGAATGCTTCCGACAACTTGAAAGAATTGGGGCATTCAGACACAGTGACAGGAAAGTAAACATCACTATCGAAAAGCTCTACAGGTCATCAGATACGCTTTGCATTTTCCATAACATGACAACAATTAATTTTTTAGACTCTTCTTGACGTGGCTTAGCAGCAATCTAAAGGTAGTCACTGGGTCTGGTATCTCCCTCATAAATGGAAAAAAAATCCCTTCCTTCCTGAGGTGCTCTCAATTCCATTTCCTCCTAACAGGGCATGAAATTTGCTCTAATTTTTTTATTATCATAATAGGATAGATTTTGTTTTGTGAAAGCAGCAGGGGATACATTTCATTAAACAGCGTGAAAAATTTCACCCACCATTAGTAACCTGTCACCTTAATAAGGTAACTTTCCATTGTTTGGACAGTATCCATCCAGGATGTAAAGAAGAGGTTTTTATAGAAACAAAGTGTGGAGGTGGCACATCATAAATAAATGTTCCAGCCTGCTGGGTTCAATTTGCGTATTGGAGAGAATAATATATGCATTTCTGGAGAAACGCTTAACACATATTGCAACCTAAACAATATGTTCAGTTAATCATTTGATAAAACGTACATTTTTTGAATAAATGCATAATTTGGGGCAAAACCTACAGTGCATTCATACATCTTTATATAATATAATGGTGAACATAAAGATTACACTTAAATAAATAAAAATGTAACAATGTAGGCTATAATATAAGAGCACAGTTACACCTATAACTACAGACCCTAAACGTAGCATATTATTTTTAGTGTGTGTCAGGGGATTGGCAATTACAAAGTTATTAAATCGAGTACTTTTAAGTTAATAAAATTAGACATGGTTGCCATTTTCAACACAATGGTAGTAGCGGGAATTTATCAGCTGATGCTAGCCCTTGCTAACCATACTTGCTAGCAAGGGCTAGCATCGGCTGATAAATTCCAGCTTGCTAGCCAGTATGTTTAGTAAGTCAACACTTTAGGAAGAGTTCATCATGGAAATTAATTAATACTTTATAGTAAGCGCATTATTAATTTTGGCTAGCAAAACTAAGGCTTCAAACAATATGTGTTTACTGCAGAAACCTAACAGCAAGCTCCTTAGAGTATCCTCAGTACAAAACAAAAGCAAAAAGATGTGGTTAGCTTTAGCTATGTCCTGCAGTCTGTAACAGATGTGTGACTCAAGTGTAACGATGGCATCCCGTCAGATCACACTGTCACATTTCAGAAGCTGTGTTTAAAAAAAAAAAAAA
>VOQJ01017819.1:2307-25086 GCA_015052665.1 Apistogramma diplotaenia | reverse complement strand
AAACCACTCTCTCTCTCTCGCTCTCTCACACACTCACACACACACACACACACACACACACACACACACACACACACACACACACACACACACACACACACACACACACACACAATGCAACCCTGCCTTTTTTTGTAGCTGCAAACTCTTAAACTGGAGCAGACACAAACTCAGTCCCAAGAGAAGCAATACATTAGCGAACACCCTTTAGCAAGCTGGGGACTATGTCCTAAT
This sequence comes from Apistogramma diplotaenia, assembly GCA_015052665.1. NCBI lineage: Eukaryota > Metazoa > Chordata > Actinopteri > Cichliformes > Cichlidae > Apistogramma > Apistogramma diplotaenia. Next base: position 24,852 of record VOQJ01017819.1, on the reverse strand, counting down.
AGTATTTTAAAGCAGCTACTCTTGGCAATCCATCATGGAGATAGCAATCCCAGCCTGTCCCCTCATACTGCAATCATCATACACACAGGCACCTCCATGCACATTTATGCACCAGGTAATTCAGAACAGCTAAGAAAAAAAAATACAGCAATATACAACATAGTAATAGAATCTTTAACCATTTTAAAGTTAAACTAATCTACACTTTTATCAGCCTGCCTGAAAACTAAGAAGAAACCTATGCTCTGCAGAGCAGGTAGACAGAACAGACTTTGCTCAAGATAATGTCATTCAAAAGGAAACTGTCCCACTTCTTTAACACACAACCTGTGTCCTCAAAGCTGAAAGCACTTTAGGGAATAAAATAGGCCACAGCAACATCTCTGGGAAATGTCATGTGAGCTGTAAGGTTAAGATATTTTGGGGGACAGTGCTGGCATTATTTTAAAACACTGTGGTGCCTTTCTTGAAAGAATAATGCAAGCTACCAATTACTTCAAAATATAGACAGTGTAAACCATGGACAAAGGCACACTTCGGTCTTGGATTTCATTTTGAAGCTTCGATGTTGCCAGAAATGATCTTATATGGATGAAAGGGTGGAGTGCTAATTCACTGGCTAACTCTAGTTTGCTTGGTTACCAACACATACACTTTATGAATTCAACAAGTAGCACCAAGTAAGAGATTTTCAATCACCAAAACCAAAGCATAACATATTGAGTGGCCCTGGAATTAGTAGCTGAAGCCTAGCAGACACTGACTGACTGACTCCAGCTGCTTGCATCGGGATACCTGTCAATGAATGCTGCCATGCCATTATCCCGCTGGATGTTATAAATAAAAAACACCCCACTCAGAGATGTTATGTATTTTCATTTCTGTGCTGTAGTGTATTTTTATACTAGGCTGAAAGTGTGTATTTTAATGTTGTTTTAATGTGGACATCACACCTTTAAATCCATGGGGATTTCTCCTCATGTGGCACCTAAGGGAACTGCATATTTTTTAACCACTTACCTCCATTTACTTTTTCAACCCTGGGGGGGGGGTCGCATCTTGCTTAAAAATGCAAGAAGCGGAATTACAGCAAATATATGTGTGAAATATATGGATTTCCTAAAGCTACCGAGGGGAAGAAAGTATTTCTTAATAAACAAACAAATAAAGAAACAAATTCTGTCATGTGGCAGAAACGCAGAAATGTTGGCTCTTTGGTTCCTGCTATCTCTATACCTATACTGTATCTGTGTGTGCGCACGTGTGTGCGTGCATGCATACGTGCATGTGAGTGTGTGCGTAACTCATTACTACCGCAACACTGATTGGCACATATTTCAATTCCATGCAATGGACATAAGCAAGCATATTCAAATGTCAGATCAATAATATAAAGTGAGACAAAAAACTGACAGAGACAGATAAGAAATGAAAAAATGAAATCCCCTGTTATGTTGGGTTCACTTATCTTGGAGTAGAGTTTACTATATTTATTTATATGATACAATCTATAAACTGAAAACTGTGGCGTTGAAGTGAAATTGAGGAATCAGCCGTGAATTGAACACCGTTGATTTGAACAGAATAGGAATGTCGGGGAGTAGACGCACAGACAGACCGACAGACAGACAAAAATCTGACAGATATGTCAAAATACAAAGATACTACATTTTCTTTTCATCTCTGTTTTTTTCTTTCCTTTGTTGAACGGGGCAGTAGAAATGTTTCCCTCCCTGCCACATTCTCTTCCTTTTGTCGCACTGGGATGATGAAGGCCTTCGTTATTCTCCCACTGCCACATTGACTGAGTGATGCTTTGTTCAAAAGCGTGTTAATATTTTTATTTGCCTGATTGCATTATGAATAAATTCTTTCAACTCTTGGGTGCAAAAAGCAGGGAGACTACTGGGAAAGAGTTTAACATATCCATCCACACCTCAACCTTTCATGGCTGCTGTTCCACCCAACCTTTGTAACCGAACCTGCGATATCAGGATGGGCGGTGCTGACGCCAGGTGCATACTAAAAATAGTGCCCTCTCATTGGTCCCTCTCCTAGGGATGACATTTTGTCATGCATTATGTATATATGCAAATATGGGACAAGAAAATGGATTACTTGAAAGGGCACCTGTGGTTCCTAGCTCAAAGATATATGCAACTGGGGAAATGAAGCAAACTGAGCTATCATTTAGCTGATGCACAGCTGTAAGAAGTGAAGGAACATTCCCTCAGACAGTCTGATCATTCAAAAGTGGGTAATGACTGATAAATGGTCACAAACTCACAAGCAGACAGGAGCGTAGTGGATATATGCAGGTATACAAAAGGGCACTCTCAGCTTTGACATAATTACTTCTGAAATGAAAGTTGGTGCACAGTATAGCACAGAATAGCAGCAGGGAAAGTAAAGGAGAATTAAAAAGTATTAATTAATGGCAAAAAGGTGCAGAAACAGGCTGCTGCAGCTTCAAAGGAACAGACAGCAACAAAACCATACCAAAGACTGTACATAAAAGATAGTGACACGTATGAGATGTTACACCAGTATTTGAATGAGATGGTTATTACATCGCCAAGCTTGTTGTCCATAAACTGTCCTGGTAATTTGCACAGAAATGGATAAAAAATGTTTAAGTAGCATACAGTCAAACTTAAATCACCAAAACTGAAGCATGAACTTACTGGACAGGCTGTTAGTATTATTGTACTAAAAATGAAGTATTATTAAATTTTTTCTATTTTATTCATACAGCGCCAAATCATAACAAACAGTCGCCTCAAGGCGCTATTTATTATAAGGTAAAGAGCAATAATTACAGAGAAAACCCAACAATCAAAACGACCCCCTATGAGCAGCACTTGGCAACAGTGGGAAGGAAAAACTCCCTTTTAACAGGAAGAAATCTCCAGCAGAACCAGGCTCAGTCATCTGCCGCGACCGGTTGGGGCTGAGAAGAGAGAGACAATTATATCTGCTAATATATATTCAAACTGTATCATATTCAAAGCAGTACCACAATAGCAAGGATGACATTGAAAACCAGCTACTGTCATTGGTCCCTGAGTCATGGAGCGTATGGAGTTTTGAGTAGTATTTGTTTTAAGTTTTGTATTTTCTGGTTGGTTTCTTTTTGTTTAGATTCTGCGGTTTTAGTTTTTCTTCTGGTTCCGTTAATGGTTCTTGTTTGGGTCATATTATTCTTTGAGTTCCTGGGTATTCCTGCGACCCTTATGTGTCCGTGTCTTGTGTAGTCTCTCTGTGTTAGGTTACTTCCCGTTTATCGGGGGTGTTTATATTGTCTGAGTCTCTCCCGGTTTATTTTCCTGTCTTCCTCTAACTAAATGCTTTTTAGGAGTTTTAAGGAGATTTAAAAGCACACCAGAAGCTATGATTAAAGTTAATTATTGACTGAGGTTACTGCAGTTATTCCTGTGGTTATTTCCAGTCATATTTTGCCTTTTACTTTATCAAGTTATGGATTGCTGTGTGCCACTGCATAAGCTCTTCTACCACATAAAGGAACCTCTAAGGTAAAGCTGCAGCAGACATAAATGTGCTCTGTCTTATTCAATCACAATGCATCAGAAAAGAAAACCAATCTTATCCAGCATTCCTCCGCCAGTGTGTCTCTGAATACCTCGACTTCCTGGCACCTACTTATGCATAACTTCCCTATGGTATAGTATGCTACTTACTATCGTCATCATGCTGTGCAGCTGCAGCTGCAGCCTCTGCATATGCAAGCTTCTCTGTAACCAGTTGTCAAAATCCGAATGTGAAATTAAATCTACAATACCACAGAGATTTTATAACATATACGAATGCATGTGAACCTTTGTACTGAGTCGATTCAAATTTCTACCTGCAACCTCTTCTTCCAGATATGAAGCAATTCTTTGGCTGCATCCTGATATCTGAAGCTTTAGAAAGGTCTGAGGGAGATGAATGAGGTCCAGCCCCCCACTGTGAAATAATCCCCTTCCTCCCTGACGAGGATTCATCCAATACAAACCAAACTAAGGCACACTTTCTTTTATCCTTTCATGTGGGCACAAGAGAGCCACACACAGCCTCCTATAAAGTGTTGAAAGCAGATGGATGCACTGTTAGTACTGAGCAAAGGTGACAGCTCTCAGTCATCCACTCACTGCAGGTGAAATTGGGGTCTCAGTCTTGACACTGGTGGAGACCCATGTGACTGGGGCTCAGACTTAAAAAGCCTGAATGACGGCTACATGGATGAAGCACAATAACAGGGTAACAAGAAGGTGAGGAGCTGTGGTAATATCCTTAGTCACACGCATGTCTCTGTGCATACATGTGCGGATATGTGAACTTCACGCTCTGCGAGTATGAATAAAAATTGATTCTGTTGTCTCTGAAGAAACAGAGCAATTATCCTCTATGTCTCGCTCCCATCTGCTGTTTTTGTTGTGGCTAAGATGTGTAAGCTATGTAGTCTGAGAGTGCTGCCTGTGGAAGACGTATTTAGCCCATAAGCCTTTGGTATCATTAGAAGAAGCAATACTGGCATATTTCCCCAGTGTCCTTTGCACATGTGATGCAAAGCATGGTACATTCGCTTACATGTAACGCAATGAACATCAATTAACTGCGAGGGTCGTTTAATTTTTCTGTAAAATCAATGCAAACAACACTGCTTTTATATTTTATTAATTATTTTATTATAACTAGGCCAATGAACGATTTTAGAGGCCACTATACCACGCTTACAATAATCGCTAACAATATGTGGATAATTTAAATGCATTATGTGTTATACATGTGTTATATATATAGACTGTATTTACATAAACACATTACATTCCTGTACATTCCTTTGTATTTGTAGCTACAACCTATATATATGGGTTTTTTTTCATTTTTCTAATCAGCCACAGTCAGCCCAACAGCCAACAACTGATATAGTCTGTTAGTGTATGTGTGCAGTTGTAAAAAACTGAATATAAAATAAGATATTTTCAACTATATTAGTTTTACTTGGACAAAACCTGAATGATGCAATCATATGAAAGACACCTTGCAGTCTTGAAACAAACAAACTGTTTTTAAAAATGTTTTTACTGTAAATTTAAATCCCCACCCCATCAAAAAATGCTGTTTTGTCATATCTGCTGGCGTTACATCAAATGTATAAGTATCACTTTGCTGTCACACACAACTCTTTACATGTGGACACTTATTAAAGAACCCTTCTTCAATTAATACTTATATCCACACCTAAGGAAGTTGATTTTTTTAAGTATATTTTTTGGCCAGGGAAGACATGCGGGAAAGGCGGACAGGTCGGGAATCGAACCTGCGCCGTCCGCACCGCCACGCGGCATATATGGTCGCCTGCTTACGCCTTGAGCCATCCTGGAGTCCAGGAAGTTGTTTTTGGTGTCCAACCAATATCCCAAGTAGAGCGAGAAAGAAAAAGTAAAAGTGGGTGGAAAAGAAATGAATTGTGGAGTAAACTCAAAGCTGCCAAAGCAGACATGAAACATAACTTCCTCACTGACCTCTGACTTCCATAAGTGCCAGATTAACTGCAGATTGTGTCAATCTTTATCACATTTTAAGTGATGAGGGTGCACAGGCTGCAACACATGATGGTCTCAGTATTAGAGTATCTAGCATGGACTTTGGGAAATCTTGCAAATTCAAAAATCTGTTGGACATGTACGCGTGGTCGTCCAGTATTATAGATTCATGTCATGCCAAACATGATGAGAGCCATCAATATCTACGTGGAAGCTCAAAACAACAACAAAAAAAGATGGAGGCTTCACCTTGTGGCATTATTTAGCAAGGTTATTATTATTTTAACCATATTGAATTCTCCAGGTGGCAGTCCACTAAATTAGCAGCTCGGCCAATTGCTGATAGCTGATATATTCATCCAATTGCTGAAGCCCTCGGGGTACGGGCTGAGCAGGTGACTCCACAGCGCTTCATAAAAATAAACGTATCTGCACTCTCTGGTAGACAAATAACTAAGGAAAACATCTTCTAAATTAAAACCAACACTTTTGCCAAATCTGTGTTGCAATTAGTTTGATATCCATTTTGCAGCTTGATTAAAGTATGAATTCATTAATGATTTAAGATTTTAAGCACATATGTAAAAAAAAAAATCACTTTGCTCAGACCCTCCAATGAGACAATTTACAGTGCTTGAAAGTACTCACTATAAACAGCCCTACTGTATTTGTGGGTCGATGTCTGTATGTCTTGTAACAGATGTAATTGCGATGATGTGGCTGCATGTCCTTGTATGCGTGCGTATTTGCCCATGTAGGTGTGTGTCTGTGCGTGCGTGTATGTGTGTGTGTGTGTGTGTGTTTGTGTCCACCTGATCTCTTGCCAGTTGTGGCCATTAGCCCAAAGCTGAGCCTGTGCGGACGTGCAGGTCAGAGTTCTGATCTAATCTGGAGGATCTGTGTCTGATGAGGTCTCCACTGTAAACAGAATGACCAGCCAGAGCCAGCTACAGAAATCACGGAGCCACTGGGCAGCGGGGATGGAGTGGGCAGGCAGACATTAGCACAAGGGTAATTGCTGTCCCCACGGCAGCCCACTGAATGGCATCTAATATTGCTGGGGAGGGCAGCTAACCATTACCAGTGAAGTCCAATTGGGCTTGAAAATGGTTCATCATACTCCCCAGTCGACCAATTTAGCCTCCTATGTTGTTGTGTCTGAGAAAGGTATGGCAACTAGATTATTGATTGTCCTTGAGATTTTATATACACTGATGCTTTTCATAGACTTTGAACTGACAGCAATCTTGTAAGGCAAAAGTGAAGAGGGTGACTGCTGCATTTATGGATGTGGTGCATTGCAGAGGCACACAAGCCTGATAATTGGGGGGCCTTTGGCGACTTAATCTAACCATAGGCTCCTCTGCTTTGCAGGATTTGAATTTACTAGAATAATGTGCCCTATAAGCAAAATATGGCCTCTTATGTGCTTTGTGTTTGTTTGCAGCTCGTTTCATCATTCTGTAGCGATTCATTCTGACATATTAAACATGCTTTGATCGCGCTTTGAAGCAAAAAGGCTTTATTTGCAGAAGTCGTATATTTTTAAGAATAGTCAGTGTCACAGCTCATGCTTGCATTGCTAAAAGTTTTGTATGAGGGAAGAAGTGTCTCATGACTGAATCCCCACAAGGGATTGCACACAATTATGGCTCAGTGATAAACAGATGCTGCAAAAGAAAGAGTAAATCAATAAAGCCATATATTGGAGTGATGAAACAGTTACTTCACAGCTACCGTGTACAGACGCCATCCGAGCATATTTCACTTCTCCCTTTTACACTGGAAATCTCTGATTCCAGAAGACCTTAAAAGTATTGAATTAAATGCTCCTTTTGATGATTTATTGTTAGCAGATATTTACATTTTTTTCCTCCTATCTCATATAACGGTGCAGACCTAATTGCTGCAATTCATTTCTGAACTCAAGCTCTCATTTCTTGCTTGCCAAAAAAGCTTGAAACCAGGCTGGAACCCATCTGCTTCACAGCCTCCAGATCAGCTCTACAGCTGGTCTTCGGGCCCTGGCTGATGCACAGATGTGGGATTTTATTTATATAGCTTTACTTGGCCAAAGAAATACTCCTTCAATTTGGCAATTTAAATTTGCAGAGGTGAAAAGTTTACTCATGCTGGACAATTCCAACACGATTGTGATTCATACTTAAATCCCTGCAGTTGGACTTCATGAAATATTTAAGAATTTGATAGCTTCCCCAGTGTGTGTCGTTTCCACTTCCTTTGCTATGCATACATTTTCCCTGCAAATTTTGTCATGGTTTAAACCTAGCCCTCAGTTCTATAAAAGGTAGCACACCTGCTTGAGCAATCTCAGCATGTGGCATCTTGTGTGCTCCACCTCTGAAGAACGCTCCATCCAGTTTCCTTTGTAAACCAAAACATTGGCCTTCCAACATCTTATCCAAAATTTACACACTCACTCCTTCACTCAAGCCAAAGAATTGACTCAGTGAAGGAGTTACCTTATCTGGGCAGCAGTTCACCTGCTATCTAAAAAAACAACAACACTGCATCGTTTTGACCCAAGAGTGTGAGTCAGTGAGAGCGAGGCTGTTAACACTGCAGTAGCTCTCCAGGACTAAGGGTCATTTCTGTGCAGCTACTGTGTATATTCTCAATGATGCAGCTCTGTGCATCTGGAGGATGGAAGATGTTTGGCTACCAAGCATAATCTTTGTCATGGTATGGTTGTCTGTGTGTACTTTTTTGCTTTATAACAACTTTCATTTGGTTTTGTCTCTTATTTCTCATTAACGTCTGTTGGTACAACTGAATATTCCTCATCACATCATTGTGGTTCTAAGTAGAGTGACAGGTCAAGGTAATTTTGCATTGGATTAGAGAAGAAGGCATCTGCAGTATGCTTATAAATGAACCAATCACTCATTCATTCAGTTTGTCACAAGCCAGCTGGACCTGGCAGCAACCAGGCAGCAACCCAGTGCTGCAGGGGAACTGGAGGCGAGGAAGACACGGTGTAAGATTATCAAAGAGAGCAGAGGGCTGTGTATCTAAAGCTCAGCAGAGGCACACCAAACAACAAGAAGTAGGGACATGGGGTGGCAGAATGAGTGGGAGAGTCGATTCAAAGAAAGACAGAAAGAGAAACGGCAACTAAAAGAAAAGAGGATGATTCTGATTGAGAATAAAACCACCTCTGCTGACAATCACGTGGGAATTGATGTCTGATTAGGTGTGTGTGTGTGTGTGTGTGAGAGAGAGACAGAGACAGGATGGAGGGAGACACTGGATGTGTGCATGTCTTTGCATCTGTATCCTCGCAGTAAGGCACTCACATGGGAAGTTTCTCCCAGGGGCTGTTGTTTGTTTCCTGTCTGTCAAAATGTATACAGGAAATATTCATAACATATTCAGACAGGCACCTAGTTGGTGATGGTGAACCTTGGAGGTCACACAATCTTCAGGGGAAGAAAGTGTTTACTGTGCCAAAGATTTTATGCAGAGCAGTTTATTATTCATAGGAGTTTGCACATGTCCACTATATTCATTCTTTTTGTTTGTTCCATGCATTCCTTATTAATGTATAGGATGCTTGGCTCAAACAGACTCATTAATAAGCTACTGAATCTGATAGGCATGTAAATATATCTTTACATGCGTCACATGTTAGCAGGTACCGGTCGTCCTGGATGAACACCGTCCTCTCCTTTCTGCATTTACTGTTGTGAGAATCTCAGCACACATGTGCGGCATACCAATTGGACTTTTGGTTCATAGTATTTTATTATCTCAAACCTGCTCTGAATGTGAATCGGGTTCACTTTATTCACAATGCACAATGAACGAACAATTCTTTGTACTGCAGATATATTAAAAATAAACCTAATAACACAAGTGACAGCTGTCGATATGCAGCGTTGCAAAGTGATGAACTTCAAACTCCAAACTGTGTTAGCTGATTCCAGCCTGTCTCACGTTTGAGGTCCTTCTGTTTATTTCTCTGCAACTTTGGATTTGAAAATATACAGTTTGGACACTATATCATTTTATATCCTCACCGTGAATTACTTCGTAAGTAGCTTTACTTAGTAACTGTTCGTGGCACAATGATTTAAAAAAATGGATTCAAACCTGGACCCTTAAAGACTAAGTCTTCACTTCTGAGTGCAGAGAATTTCTTCTTATGATGACTATGAGATCTCCTCCTTCCAACTGCTGGCGTGAAACGATAGATAAATACATAAACAGTAAAGTGAAGTGGGACACCTGCCTCCTTCATACAAACCTAAACTCATTTTCTTGTAGCGGGTAAATTTAATTTGCCAAACCAGTCTGGCAGTTTATGTTTGTTAGGGAACAGTGCTGCATTTCCCCCCAAAGGATATTCCTAATTTACTTTGGGAAATTGGAAGACATTTTAAGATGTTTTAGGTTGTTGTAGAACAACACAGGAGGCAAACTGTGACAAATCTCTGTGATGAGGCATGAGAGAAAAATCCCAACCTTCACTGAAGCTCCCTTTGCTTGCAGTCACTGTTAGGACATCATCCATATCATACCATCATGTCTCATTGAAAATTAATGCAATTCAGTTTGTTGCCTACTACACAAATCTAAATGTGGCAGGAGATGAGTCAAATGGTTAGAGGAGAAAGATGTCTCCTCTTCACTGAATGAGTTGCCTTGAAGCTTAGTCATCCTTCAAATGTCACACACACGCAGGCAGGAATAAAACACGTTGTTCATTATCATTGCCAGTGCATGTAAATATGATAATTAACACTGCAGAAAAAAAAGTCATTAACATGACCTCCAACAAAGGATCTCAAGCCAGTTTTATCCACATGCAATGATGATGTCAGGTTTTCAGATTTGCTTGAGCACGCTTTTTGCATTTGCATGGAATCAAATGCTCGCTGAGGTTTGTTGAGTCCGCTCCTGGTAGAATCCAGCGCTTTCCTTTGCTGTGGCCTCTATGACAGCCAGCTAATAGAGATCAAACGCAACGCAACAGTGTCTAATTCCTGTGACATATTCGCCACACACACTAGCCACAGGTATTTCAAGCTGGAATTAATTTTTACCATGTCAGCATTCACCTCTTACCTCTGGGATAGCTCTCTTTCCTCAGAGGCCCCCCTCCACGCCTTGTTAGCCAGAAAGCTGAACGTTCTGCAGACCCTGCAACACTGTCAACCTCTTCACAGCTGTCTAAAATCCCAACAAATCACCTCAAGCATCTCCTGACACTTTGCTCTTAAATTCAACTCCTGACAAATTTCCAGCCTATTTTACTTCATGTGCCCACAAGAGTGACGGCTTGCGGTTGGAGCGGTTCCCCTGTTAACCAACTGGGGGCACTGTTGCATTTCCAAGCTTATTTTCCCCATGTAGGACACTCAGGTGCAGAGGTACAGGCATACCGCAAATATATCCTGTGTTATTCATGGTTTCAGGCAGAGCCCCGCTGTTTAGGGGGACTTTGGTCAAAGGTTTGGGCACAATTTTCTGTTCACACACCTGCCAAAGACCTTTTAAGGTGCACGTCAGCATGCTGCCACACACCAGAAACACGGTAAAAAGAAGAGAGTGGGAGAGAGAGTGAGAGACGGAGTAGAGCTGTGGGTGCTGCACTGTGTTGTCTCCTGAAGCAAATGAATATGACAAGTTCCTGCCGACTCAGTTTGCTGGCAAATACAAAATCATTCTTCACTAAGCCAAGACTTTGCGTTGGAGGTGCTCCTCTCCTCCCTTTGCTGAAATCACCCACAAACAAGTGGCTATCATTTTTTGCTTCTTAGGCTCCTGGCATTGTGACAGAAGGAAAATGTGCCTTATCTCCCTACAAACGCTTAACTACAATAATCCTTTTAGAGAAACGATTGTTGTTTGTGAAATTATTTTTAAAACAGTGTTATTTTTCTTCACAGCAGGTCTGTGGAGAATTAAAAAAAAAATGCTGTCAGTGAAAAATTGATTACTCAAGAGTTCTTTGTTGTAGGCGATATTTTGAAAAGTCATATTGCAGGTATGGTGCCCTTTAATAATTGCTTACCTACTCATGGAAATATGATTAACAACAACAATTAATTGTTAATTTTCAGTTAATTATACAAAGATGTAAGCTTTCACTCACCGGTTATTTCCGATCTGCAGTGATCACTGAGTAATTGGTATTTTGGTTGCAGCCCTGAAATCTCGTCAGCTGCCCTACTGTTTTCCTGGCATTTAACAAATTCCAATCCGCTTCCTTTTTCTCTATCATTGCACTTCCCAGATTTGCTGACCACAACTCTGTATGCACGGATAACAACCACACGGCAGTGTCACACAGAATACAAAGAACAAAGTGAAGCTTGACATGTACTTACAGAACTTGGTGGTGGAAGATGTATGTAAATTACACTGCGTCAAACTATCAGCCATATTTGCGTTGAATTTGTATTACATGCCATGTTAAACCATTTCATTTTGCTGCAGTGTTCTGACAGATAGCTAGTCCCATCAATCAGTAAATCCCATGATAGTAATTCGCTTTTGGTCTGATCAAACCTTCAAACTTGAAAGTCTCTCAGGGAGGTGTTTGTCAAGGTGATGACTGGATGAGAGTGATAGTGTGTGAGCGAGAAAGAGACAAAGAAGGAGAGAAGTAAAACTAATTTAGAGTTTAGCATTGTTTGCACTAAATGATGTAGGACTAGCCAAAACACATAGCACTGTATATACTGTATGTGTTTCTTCCTGCTATTATGAAAGAAAATAAGGATTTACATGCTCAAATAAAACTCCTTCATTATCACAGTTATAATTAGCTGCACCTGACCAGTGCCCTTTAGGAGTACAAAAAAAATAAAACTTGATGTTTTTCATGTAATTGTTGATATGAAAACATAATGTGCAGACACGAAGATGCAATTTCATACTATATGTTAAGCAATTATGATATCCAGATAAGCGCTGCAACTATCCAAATAAACTACAATATCGGAGCTTAAGTAAATGCCAAATTGGGAAGGTGTGTGTGCTACACGACGTGAGGAGAGAGAAGCATTTTATTTGTGTATGAAGCGGTGGAGCTCCAGTTGCCTGCCTGATCATGCTTGCAGGCTTTGCTCCATCGCCGGCTGCCAGCTCTCTCTCTGCTTCTCTAACCTTTATTTTGACTGTAATTAATTTGCCAGAAAGAGGCAAAGCCTGCAATAAACAAAGTACAAGATGGGTTTTGACTGATAAGGTCATTTAAAAAAATATCTCTGTAGACACTGCGATAATATCAGTATTGTGAATTATTTTGTGAAGGGAAATTCTGATATCGTGAGAGTCCCGATTCAAAAATTTCAGCTTCTCATATAAAACATATTCTGATTTTCATTTTTTAAAATTATTATTATATGAGAAATAGTTGAAATAGATGGGAAAAAGGCAATTAAGATCTCACACTGGGCTTTGGCATATTGTCATAAGCATATTTTTCCAAATATATTTTTTGCACACATTGAGACAGTTTTTGACAGACTAATTGCATTTACAGTTACATTTAAACTGCTGCGAACTATGCATCAAATATATTACAACATGCAGATGGGCTATAAAGAAAAAAAAACCCCCTCATGAGTCCATACCATAAAAACACAGATTGGAGAAACTCTGCCAACAACATCAGCAAATAAAGACTGCATCATCTAAGGGCTTTAGTATAACAAAAAGAAGAAGAAGAAGAAGAAGAAGCAGAAAAGGGAAATGTTTGCTATGCATGTAGCAGTGCCTGTCATTATGGTGGAATGGCATTTCAAGAGTCAATTTGGTGCTGGAGTTAAAGTCAAAGCTTAGATGGCAGCAGCAAAATTACACTGGCATCACTGCAAGTCATGAACTGAGCCTCTGCAGCTGCGTCCCAAATCTCCCTAGCAACCACAGATGGCATTGTCATGAAAGTCCACAAGCTGTGGACAAATAAAGGTTTAACACATAACAGCTAGGAAAGAAAATGAGACTTAACTGCAAAGCAGACTTGGTGATGTGTGTGAAATTGTTTGGATACGGCTGCTGGCGCACGGTGTGACATTATCTTCGTTTCTTGGCCTTCTACCTCTGTGTCAGAACTACAGCAATGAGAGTGGTGGGACCCATTGCATTTAAAGAGAACTGAACCTAACATCATTAGTAAAGTTTCCGGTTTGATTTTTTTTCATTCTCATGGTCAGTTAACATTGGCCATTTTTTCCCTCATTCCATAAAGTGAAGACACTCAAAATCACTCAGAGTAAGCTGATAGCATACTGTAGGCCATGAGCAGAGTCTGGAATAGCTTATCAGAGGTGGCAAAAGTACTGCCATTATGTACTTAAGTAGAAGTACAAGTACTTTAAAAGTTGAACTACTGGTTCAGCTTCTTTACACAAGTAAAAGTAATAAAATGAACTCAGAGTAAGAAAGTAAAAGTAGCTCTTTGTCCTCTTTCTTCATCTCTGCTCTTTCTTTTCCCTCCCTAAAACACAGCAGCTGTTCTTTAAGCTAGCAGACGCATTGTGTGGCAAACTGCAGACACTTTTTGCGCTTTACATTTTCTATCACTCATTTTTCTCACCGTTCCTCCGTGTAGCCTCTATGTAAGCGCGACTATACATAGAGCTCCAAGCGAGCTTTGCAGGAGCCTCTCCCGCTACGGTGTGGCGTGTCTGTGCCCCCCCTCCCGCGCCGTATATTCGACTTCCGCTAAAAACAACGCTAACCGGAAATGCTAACTTTTCTCAGACGTGCTAAACCTAAAGTAACCAGTCTGTTTGAAAATGTAAGAAGTACTGTAGAAAGTACCGATATTTGTGTAAAAATGTAGGGAGTAAAAGTAAAAAGTAGTCCGAAAAAAAAATACTCAAGTAAAGTACAGATAACTGAAAAATCTACAGTAATTAAGTACAGTAACAAAGTATTTGTACTTCGTTACTTCCCACCTCTGCTTAGAACAGAATACATTTGTTTGTCACTGTACAGGTATACAACAACATTTGATGAATCTCCCTGAAGGGTACATAAATTGTGTTCTCATTTACATAGCGGGTTAATCCTGTCATGTCGCTGTGGTATGCATCTACACCCCCCACACACACACCACAAACACCACACACACATTTTCCTGTCTCTCTTCACTGTGCACTATCTAATAAAGGTAAAAAAGATATAACTTTTTAAAACGATGTGCATTTCCTCAGTAACTAAGGCTATAAGACCAAAAGAAGTAAAAAACACCCACAGCAAGGCTATTATCATTTCATCCGGCAAGGAAAAACACCATTAGAAGTTGTGCAACAATAACAAAAGAGCAACACTTCTAAGGGTGTCGCTGCACATTATTTGTTGAATTAAAAAAAAATAGCACCTCTTATGCCTACACAGAAATTTATAATGATGTTGAATAATGATAATATGGCAGCAAAAGAACAAGTTGCATTGTAGTTTTTGTTGATTAAGAAAGGTCTCCAGCACCTTATCTTCTACCCCGCATTACACGAGCGACTCTGCCACTGATGAAGAACCACGAACCTTTACTGTGGCTTCTAACAGTGTTTCTAACACAGGGATGTGAAACTTGCTATTCCTTCTAAAAGGCAGCTTTCTGAGCCATTGTGAAGTCACTGTTCATGCTTTCTTATTTTGTTCTCATTCTTCTTTCCTATTACACATTTGTAAGGGGTACAATATAATTTTGAAATACGGATAAAGCTATCTCTAAACAACATTTTTGTGTCATGCCTCATAGCTACTTGAAACTGCTTGATGAAAACAGTGACCTCATTTTCCCTTTTTACTCAGGAGTCCTTGGCTTTTGATTAGGTTCGATTCAAAGGAATTTAATGAAAGAGACTAACTGCGTTAAAGCCTCAACAGTTCTATCATATGCACGATGAGTACATTAAATGAACCATAAACAATACTCCCAGTTTCAAAGTTTTGCGATTAAATTCTGTACATCACTTGCTGATCGTTTCCATAGAGATAACTCAGCCGGGATATCCGTTTTCCTCTCTACATCAAATGGCAACCCTTAGATGATTTGGTGTGCCTTTAAATACTCAGCACACATATACGGTGTCTTTAAATGCCTACACAGCACAAGCATCACCAATATTTGTTATGCAACAACAATATTTAGCATGTTTATCGTCCAACCCCGATAGCTTAATGTATATACTTTCTGGGCTGAGAGCAGGTACACAGCAGTGGGGGTGGTTCTTCAGTGCAATGATTCATCGTCCTGGAGGTGTTTTACTGTACATGCTTAACTGAACAAAACACTTGTTTTAAGAGATGCCCACAATAACCTGCACTCATATTTTTTAACCTCTAAGCTAAGGTTTAACTGATGCAGAATGTGTGTAGAGCTATTTAATCTCCTTACTATGCTTTTAAATTGTGTATATTCACATTTTACCTTTATTTTAGCTCTAAAATATTCTACATTTGGGTGGTTCAGATTGCTTTAGCTTCTCTTTATGATTCACAGTGACTGGCACATTCTCTCCTAACCCAGACACTTAGCCTCTTGTGGACTTGCAGCTTTCGTGTCTCAGAAATGTGTCATCTACATTCATAAGTGTTCAGCCCTGTAGTCCACAGTCTACACAATGGGATTCAGCCTTGGTGTGAGTGAGTCACTGCTCAACATTATGCATACTCTACAGACTCTGCAACTGCTCATCTTTATTTTGTAGGCCTAAATCCATAAGCAACAACTTTCATTTGCTGTTTGGGGAATTACGAGGCAGCTGTTGCAAATATGTTACCAAAACAATGCTTCTGGCTCTAATAGTCACGAGTATCAATACAAAATGATAACAGCACTGCAAAATATGATGTAAATCAATTCAAAACTGATGTGCATAGATGTTTGTAATGTTCTTCAGCTGCAAGCAGAGCTTGACATTATTCCCATGTCTGTGCTTCACTGGGCTGAAAGCATGAGTCACAGTGAGTCAAGCTATAGATAGGCACACATTAGAACATGACAAATCAAATGTTTAGGAATTGCACTCAGAAGTTGTGCAAGATTTTAAAATAAGCTCTTAGACAGAATGTAATACAATGAAATCAATATAGCAATTTCTATTCTGAAATTTCTTTTTACTCACTCGCTGACACATACACATATATCAGGAATGAATAAATATCAGATGATATTAAGGTCAGGCTCCCTCACTGCAGATAACCAGTATGCACAAAGTACGCCAGCGGAGCTCTTGCAAACTGTTCCAAGAAGCTCCCAAAACAGCTGGAGAAAACTGAGAGAGCAGAACGAGGTTCACCCACATCCATTCCTGACAAGAGATTCCAAGAGGCCACCAGCCCTCCTGCTGATGAGAGCACTCCTACTGAGTATACGCTTTATGATTAAGACAAGTGATTGGCATTTGACATCTGCTGTATGCCATGTTGTTTTGCCTCTGCTGTGTGTGGCATGTGTCTGCATCTGGATCTGCATTGTGGTTGAGGCTCAATCAAATGTAGGTGATCAGTACACCTCTGACATCACCTAATTTATTCAAAATCACATCTTTTTTTCTTTCTTTCTTTGGACACTAGCATCGGCACACTTCTTTGTGCATTTACTCTTGATAGATCACATTCATTCAGCTTAGTTCACCTCTATATTTTCACCCCAGTCATCAAACAGTTTGAGAGCAACTGGCGTAATTATGCAGACTTGCACTGTCAACTGCTGCTACACAAATAAAATAGTTTCTACTATAAATAGGAATCTTGCACATGTAGGCAGCACCGTAAGTATATGTTCTATTTCTTGAGTTAAGAGGCTGTTAAAGTTATATTTATGTGTGTTTATTATTTATGTGGTTTCAGGTTATTTCTGATTTCCACACCAGAACTGTTCTAGTTCATGTGGTCCAACGGGGCAAGTGATTTGCTAAATGTTTGGCTCTTAAAATAAAATAAAACCTCTCATCTCACCCAGTTTGCACAGTGAGCTTCAGAGCAAAGTTGGTCCTGTGACAGTGCATATTGTAAATGATTGTAAATGCTGAAGTCTTAATACTTAGGGGTTACCACTACTACCGTCTTCAATCACCATCATGTCAGTGCTAATCTGTGGCGCTGGTGGGTTCAGGAATATGGTGCTAGCTCCTTTGTACTTCGAAGGAACTTCTTTTACAAGTAAGGAAACACTATTAAAAAAAGGCTAATTTCCAGCAAAAGAACTTACTTACTTTGTATCACCTTCACTACTTACAAACAGTAAATGCCCCAGAAGGGTATCTTGTCATGGACTTCTCTGGTGCATTACCAGTAAAAGCCTTTGGCATTTTAATTTTGAAAGCCATCCAAAGCTATTATTGTCATTGTCAACAAAGTCTTGTGAAAGCAATAGGGATCCTGTTTGAAACCTCTTAAATATACTCCTGAGGTAGAGCAGTCATCTTTGCTGACAAGAACAATCATTGCATTTCAATTGAGACTATAATTACTGCAACATTTAACCCTTTATCCGCTCAATGCACCATTCACCGGAATCAGACACGCTGTTATTGTCACACGTATGAAACACCTTAATGACATTTCTAGCATCTGATAGCACGAGTGCTGACATACACAGAATCACACGGCACAACACACAGTGACTCAGTAATACAGTGACTCACATAAAAAAGCATATGCGTGAAACATACTGTGAAAATATAAGCCATACATCTCCCTCTCTAAACATACAGTAAGACTGCTTGTCAGCAAACAAACTGAAAACTATCATTTCATGCAGTTACTCTGTTATTCTCTTTCCATGGCAGGGCTGTATGTATAATGCACGCGGCTGTCACTCCACTACTGGTAAAAAAACAAAAAAAACACAGTGATGGACCAAGGATGTCAAATTCACTTTAAGCTTCATGCAACATACTGGTGGAGTCTCACACAGACCTCAGCACTAGCTGTGAATGTAAACTAGGTTAGAGTATAATGTTGCTGCAGCACATGTCTTGTGGTAAAAACAAGCCTGGGTGGGTGCAGTAGGTTGTACAGTATGACAGCATTTAACCCTTCAGACAGTAGATGTTTACCTTTTGGTCCTTGTGTGTGATTTGAGTTTTAAACCCATCTGTGAGCCCTAACTAGTCCCACAGGGTCTTGCAGAGATTTGTCCTGATTGTATGACTCTTATCTGCAAGCCAGTCATGCATTTTCCCATCAAAGATTTGTCTTCTGGTTTGTCTGCTTGTTTTTGTTCTTGGTGTAAGGCCACAGTGAATCTGCTCAGCTAACTTTCCTGAGTCTGCTTCCACCCACACCTCCTTGTTCTGGGTGCAGTTGCATTGCCCTTCTCAGCCAGTGGAAGGATCAACACAGGCTGGGCGGGATAATCCCCATTGTGCTAATCTGAGAAACTAGCCTCTGGGATGCCACAAAATTGACTTGCTGAAAAAGCAAGCTCGCTGCTCAGTATGAGCCCGCCTGACCACAAAACATAAACAAACCGGCTTTTAGTTATCTTGCCATTGTGAATGGCCTTACCTCACTAAAGCAGCAATGATACAAATTGAAAGAGACAACCTTAGGCCCAGGAAGAGGTGAGTCATTTGAGTTTTGTCCATATTTTTTCCTCCAGGTATAAACATGCCACACTAGCTCTAGGAGATGTTAAGTTGACAAACTAACTTCGGAAATAGCAAAATGCTTTATACAAGAGTAATGAATTTATTGCACCACATTTGCCTGATATCAGACAGAATTGTCAACTCATTGCACACGGCTTCCATCTCCAGTGTGACATTGCCACTTGAGGCAATTTTCATGAGGGAGGGGTCTTGATTTTCCCCAAACAAATTATTAGAGACCAATGCATTACTTTAGTTAGTTATTTTTATGTGTTAGTCAACACTGATGTGATCCCTCCAAATCTTCCAGTTTCGAAGGGATTTTAAGAGCAAAATGAAACAAAATCAAACTACAAAGCCGAGCGATGCTGGTACATGTGGACTCCATTGGTCCAATATGCCTCTTTGGTTCGCTTGACAACAGTGTCGCTTCCACCACTGGTTCTGATTGGCTAATCGTTAGTCCTCGCGCGGTGTTGATTTTACAGATTGTTTTTCATCTGAAAAAGTGCCGTCTCATGCCAGACAACTCAGTTAACTTTTTCCATTTTATATCCGTCTTGTCCAGCAGCTTAAGCAAGCAAAATTATTGTCTGCATGCTCTGTTGTGACAAACACCTTTGCTATGCACAACAGGGAGCACAACAGGGAGCTCTATTATAGGCTTCTTTGGTTTTTTGGCCTTTCTTTTTTCACATGCTTAAATGGCATGGCCCAGAGCCGACCGGTGGGAAGGAACAGAAGAAATGATAGAGAGATTTGGGGGGTGGGGGGGTTGGGGGAGCACCCAAAAGAGAAGAACACAAGAATAAACAACAAACAAATACTCCCATTTTGCTATGATGGATTTCAATTCCTGATATTCCAGAAATTTACTGTTGCTGATTCCGTATTTTGATATAAGTTCTTGAGATGAAATAAAGTTTCTGTCTTGAATAACATGGTCTAGATTTTTTTAGCCTTATCGTACAATGACGGAGAATTCAGAACTCTCTTTCTCTGACAAATTGCTCCAGGATCTCATTTAGAAACTGGTAGCTGACACTGAAGTCCGCTCCTCTCATCTTCCAGCCGCGGCTCTTCACCAGTTTATTTATTTTTTTCGTTTGAAATCTTCGAATTTGGCCAGGATCTGTCAGAGTCTCTGTCCATCCAGTCACTTCCATTCCCGGCGGTGGACCCGATGAAAGGTGATGGTCTTTACGGTGTCCTCCGGGAGCTTCAGATGACTTTGCATAAACCTTTTTGCCGTGGCTTCCGGGTCTTTGTCTGACTTCTCTGGTATTCCTAAAAGCTGGAGCTCGATAACAGTTTCTTTGCTAGTGGAGGGAGTCAGTGTCTTGTCTGGTTTCCTCGTGATGACTTGCTCAAATGACTCATCTATGTGATGCTGCAAACTGTCCAGGTCTTCACCGCCGTCCTTCAGAGTGCTGGAGTTAATAGAAATATAGCTAGAAGTATAAATCGTCAGAAAAATCTGCCGAGTTTCACCTGAAGTCTTGTGTTACTACAGCATAGCAACACCTTCTGTCACCTCAGTTAACTTTAAGGAGCCAACCAACTCAAAGGCAAACAACTTAAGAGACTGCAGAGATAGTTTTGGTTGATGAAACCAGTTTGCTTGAGGCAACAGGAAACATTCAGGTTTAGACATGTTTGGACTTGCATGCAGAAATATTCATAATTAAGGGGCTTACGTAAGCTTAGCAAGCATGCAAGCTGAA
This sequence comes from Apistogramma diplotaenia, assembly GCA_015052665.1. Lineage (NCBI taxonomy): Eukaryota > Metazoa > Chordata > Actinopteri > Cichliformes > Cichlidae > Apistogramma > Apistogramma diplotaenia. The sequence continues at coordinate 3,999 of VOQJ01017819.1, read as the reverse complement.
TAATTGTCATATTCAGACATCTATGTTTCTTTGTATGATTGAATATCAGCCTTAGGCTGGTGAACATGACCACTTCTCCCTTTTGAGATGATGTTATTCATAAATTGAACAGTCTTTGTTATTTTGCATTAATTAACATGCAGCACGAAAACTGCACCACCACAAATTAATCATGACCTAAAAAGAAGAACACACTGCAGTTTTGCATTTGGCACCTCACAGCAAACTAGCCTGCATCGCGTTTTAAATATGGCTTCCGAGTGCAAGCACTCAGTAATCCTTCATTATCACTTTAGTTCTTTACAACTCTCATTTAACAAGCAGAGATTTTTTTAAGCATTAATTCTGGGGGTTGGTGGCGGGTGGGGGGGCTTCACAGGGGTCTCTTGGAGGTTCACAACCTCACACATGCAGAGTCAGCAGGCAGATTTCATGAGGGTATGTATGTGTCTGCTATTGTCACCATAATAGAGCCACGTCACACTGTGTTCTGCAAGAAAAATATTCCCTTACAGACTGTTTCAAAGACACATACAACTGTATTTATTTTTAACTATTCTGAGAACAAAAAGATCCTAAATCACTACCCTTGTAACAGAATTGCACTCTGCAGTCACCCTCTATAAGAATATGGGACCAGCCTTTCTTCTTCACCTTCTGACACTAATCACTGTGTTTATACCATTATTGGCCTCACAGTAGGCATAATCATTAGTACTTACACTAGCAGAGGCTTGCAGCGTAGCACCATCAAAATGTAAACTTTTTTTTTCTCAAGTAAAGCAAAAGAGTAAAAAGCTGTTACTGCCAATGTATACTTACAGTTATGCTACTCCATCTTTGTCTCCATATTGTCTGACCTACTTCATTTAACTGGCAGCTAAACTTTTCATTCTGAATCGCTGCAAAGTGCACGCTGAGTTTATGCTGTTTCACCTACAGAACAGTCCACTTTATAAGTGTCATTTGCATTTCACCATTGTGTGGATGTGTACCTAAAAATCAATCCAACTATGTTTTGCTCGGTGGAAAAATGTCTCTTTGAGCAAAGCTGGAAAAAAAAAAATCCCCACATAAACACACTACTTTGTACAGGGAGCTGCTGTTTGTCCCGTGGGATGATTATTGTTTCGAGAGGTTGGAAGGTTTTTGACTTGTTGACTGAGAAAGGCATTTCCCCTAGGACTGAATGTTGAGAAAACACTTTGCTGCCAATCCCACATGCCAGCCAATCATTTGACCACCACGGCATCCCACTGAAAATCAATGGCAAAAAAATTGTTCAGACTTTTTTCCTATCAGGGGAAAAATCTCATTCACAATATCACAGAAAACATTTAGTCTTACTGTTTTTCCCTAGAGGTGTCAATACAGGGAAAGGTGCTTGTAGGAGGAAATAAAACAATAATCCAACCTGTTTTGTTTTTTTTTTGCTTTGTTTAAAATTTAACCTGGAAAATAAATAAAGTTACTCTACCATGTGCATGAAGATGGCTCGTAACATAGGGATTACTACATTTTTCAAAACCTACATCATTATTCGAGTCCCTTTTAAAAACCCTGCATTGAAGCACTCTGAAGACAGACATATCAATTATGTTTTGGTTGAAACACTGGTCACTAAAGGCGCTTTGTGCATCATTGTGGATAATGTAAGTGCAATATTGCAGAGCATAGTTCTGAAGCCAGCTC